>VZRM01000608.1:385091-480584 GCA_013397955.1 Grantiella picta
TGGGGCTCGCCCGTGCCGCTGCGTCACCGCCGCGTGACGTCAGCCGCGGCCGTGACGTCGCGCGCCGAGGTGCGAAGGTCGTGGCGGCGTTGCCCCTGCGTGGCCGCCGTGCCCGGGCCTCGTGTCCTTCCTTCTCTCGGCGGCGAGGCCCCGCCCTGGCCCTGCGGATCGCCGCTGTGACTCAGGGAGTCGGGGCTTTCCCGGCCGGGAGCTCCCGCGGCCCGGTCTCGCCCTGCTGCCGTGTGTGACAACCCACTCGCCTTCAAGGGTCAGCTTCTCTGGGCCTCAGCACTTGGGCCCTTTGCCCTGGGCCCGCCCTGGCGCGGAGTCACCGTCGTGTCCTTCAGCCCACCGCCAGCTCGGCTGCACCCATCCCCGGGTTCCCAGTGCTGTGGAGGCCCGTGGCAGTCCCACTCACCCCGCCAGGTGTGTTTGTGGCTGTGTGGGATACAGTAGTTTCTCTGGGAGTTGCTATGTCACACACCACACCTCTGAGCCCTCAGCCTCCCGCTTGGCTTGGAGGGACAGGTGTGATGCTGACAGTGTCTCTCTCATTGATGCTCCATCACCTTCCAGCGTGGCCCGTATAATGCCAGTGATGCTCACAGCATCAGTTTTGTTCAGCATGTGCAAAAGGCCAGCGATGGAATGTGGTAAAGGCATCTACTGCACCATGTTCTAGTCTAAATTTAGACAATCCACACAGCAGCGTAAAAAGGACGTGTTGCAAGAACATAATCACAGCGTTGCTGCTTTCAAGTGCAAACATTTGCTAAACGTGATGGCACGATTGCTGCATCAGATTATCATTGCCACATCCTAATTGTCTTAACATTTCCTGTCTTGTGATGCCACATCCCAAAGGGTTGGTGTATGTTTCCTAGTGTAACATCACCAGGGAAGTGTGGATTGCAGCAGGATTGAGTCACGGCGTGGTTGTGGTTGTCCCAAACCACTCTCGCAGGACGTGGGCTCAGCCTGGGACAGCATTAATAGTTCATTTCCACCTAATTGAATAGGGACTAAACACAGGCAACAAGTGGCCCCTGCTGGATACAAACTCTCTGTTCACATCAGGATATTCATACTCGGGAGAAATCCTCCAGCAGAGCAACTTAAATGAAGTACCCTACATTATCAGAATGAAAATGTATTACCATTAAGAAAGAGGAGAAAATGCATCCTTTTATTTCCAGCAAAATGGTGCTGCTTTGATTTGTTTTAGTGCACAGAAGTTATGGAGGTGGAGAAGTCTCCTTGACTACTTCTTTCTCCTAAGTCTTTGTAGTTTTGATCATTGTTTCTACCCATCTGTAGAAATAATCTTCCTTATGGACTCCATCACATACTGTCTGTTTTAATGAGCCCAGTGCCTGTTGTAGGGAATGATGCCAAGAGTAATGATCTTTAGCTATTTCTGTAGGAGAGCAGCTTAGCAGGCCATATGTCAGATTTCCCGGTGAACGATTGTTTTGAATTGTTTTTATACCATAGTTTCTATTCATGAAATATTAAAGAAAATAACAGCATCTGGTTAATCAAATTCCACATTTCACCATGTGATGATGTATATCAGTCCTGTTCTGTGACTTCCCTTGAAATAGACCGTCAGGTCAGTGCAGGGAATTTCTACCTGTAGATTATAGGCATCTTATAGGTGACTATTTTTCCTTACAATTTTAAGGGTAGAAATTAAGGGTAGAGGAATGACTGAGTTCAGCTCCTGATGCCAAAAAAGTTTGCAGCACCCTTCTACCACACATTTCTAAAGACAAAAGGCAAACAGCAGAGGTGAGGCTTGACCAAAGGTAAAACATTTTCTCCTTGCAGGGTACTTGAGGGAGAACTTGAAGCAGAGCAACCCACAAATTGTGGAAGCTGCTGGGCAAACCAGCTTAATTTTGTGCTCGGCTCAGGGCACAGTGCACTGATGTGTCTGATGCAAAAGCAAAAGCATTTCCTCATCCAGACAACTCTCACCTGATTAATTTTCAGATTTTATGCTTTTTTTTAAGAAGGTAGTAAATTAAATCTTAGGCAGAATTGTAACTGCCTGCTTAGCTATATTAATGTTAACAGTTACTCTATGTTTAAAATAGATTTAGCCTCATTTTTGGCTTAAAATTGCAATTTAAAAACAGGATTAGGGTATGCTATGTGGCAATTGTACTGAAAATTGTGTTTTATTATTAGAATATTGGAACAACCAGCCCATGTCCCATCTGATTTTCTTTACTGTATTCACATTTGAATGCTACAGTAAAAACTTTCCTGCTCTTAGGGTTTTGGCTTTGTGTCAAGAAGAGCGGCAGATATGATGTCCATTAAATGCAGCCTACCTAACGTATGAAAAGACAAGGTCAGTGATTACACTTTAGAATCTGCAAGTTTTTAAATCTAGATAACTACTTCCATGCAGAACAAGGAATCTACTTTCTCAGCTGATAACCAAAAAGACTGATAGGTTGGTCTTCTTTTTTTTGCTTGGATTTTTTTGGGCAGGGTTTGCCTTCAAGCAGTCTTGATATGTCTCTGGAACAGATGTTCAGAAGCAACCAGCCAAATTAGTTCTTTGATGTTTTAGTTGTGTTTTTTCTGAAACATGATTCATGACCCCAATTAGAGATACAGAAGACACAAATCTCTGAGTCCTTGGAGTTTGAATTTTGGAGATAGAGTTTTATGTGTTTATTTTTCAATGCCTTCCAAAAGATGTCCAGGATGTGATATCTATTTTATCATCTAGCTGTGGATCCAATTGCTTTAGAGCATTTTAAACAGCTGCTGTTTGTTTATAGGTTTTCAGCCATGCAATATTAATTAACCTGTCTTACCCTTTTATCCAATCTCTTCCTGCATTTGTCTCTAGACATACAAGCTATGATCTTACCTATGACAGGAGAAGTCAAAGCTCACAGAAAATTGTCAAGACTTAAAAATTTGAATATCTGAATTTCTTGTTCTGTCTATACATTAAAAAAACACAAATTACCGAGCCATGTTTCTGACCCTGTTACACAGAGTTGGTGCCTGGCTTCAACCCAGTTTTGAGGGCAGAAGGAACTGCAAACTATGACTTGGTTTGTTTGCAAACTGATGCAAAAAATCTCACAGTGGTGACCTGTTTACTGTAGTCAGCTAAGCTCATGTGGCTGGCTCAGACTTCTTCAAAACAAAGGTTTATCATAATGAGTTATTGCAGGCTCATTCTTTTCACAGTTCATCAGATTCTTGACTTATTACAACACCTAAGCCAGGGGAATATTAGATTTTTCTGCTTTTTTCTTTTCTGTATAAACACTTAGTACTTTAAAGGGTGCACCTTCTACCACAATGTTTCCAAATATAAGCATAAAAAACCATAAATATAAAGCAATAAATGTGGAGTTTTTAATTTTCCTGCTTTCTTCTGAGCCTTTTAAAACCCATTCTTCTTCCTTGCAGCCTTTGTCGTAATTTCAAGGTCTAAAAGCTTGTTTCAGGCAAAAAGAGAAGATTCTTTTACGATCCATTGATTTCAGGCCTGTAGTCTCTGAGAACACCAATTAATATTCAGAGACTCAATAGGATCTCACAAGAGTTGGCAACCCATTGTCTGGCAGCATAACAGGAACAGAAAGAAGATTCTGACAAGAAAAATCAGGCCAAAGCTAGGGAATTAGGAAATTCTAAGTCCTTCTTTGCAATATATTTTCAATCTTAACAGAAGGCTCAGGACAAAGAATTTATATCTTTATCTGGATTCAACCTTAATGAAGGTTAAGGCACTCCAGAGTTTTTACTTCATTAAAAATATGTGGAATTCAGTTGGTTTTTCAGAGACTGGAAGTCTGAACTTGAAGGAGACATAGTAAACTGTAAATATGTTAAGAAAATTTTAGTGAGTAAAGTATTTTAAGTTGAAAATTCTAAAAGGCTACAGCCTTTTCAAATAACAGCATTTCTTTTTTTTTTCTCTGGGATTTTATTAAAATGGTTACTAGAGTTCTATTTATCATTTTTGTTGATAAGAAATCAGTATTCGTTCTTGGGAGTAATTTTGAGTCAACACCGTATTTATTACTTACTTTTTCTTTACATATCATGTATAAACCTAGAGTTTGCTGGTGTGAGATTCTTGCCTTCCTTCACAAAAAATAATAGAAAATTCTAGAAGCCATTTTTTTAGAAGAGAATTAGGCCAAAGACACTCTTGAAATTGCTGACCATGTTTCTTCAAGGTTTGCTGAGGACACTAAGATTCAAGGTAGAGTTTTGCTGCCTTTTCTTGGTAGGGGTCTTATAATTTTCTATGTTGTATTAAACACCAAAACTTTTCCTTTTGGTACTGAAATGATCAGAGGGTGAATTTTGACCAACCTTGATTTGCTTGTTTTAAAGGGTAATAAGAAGCAGAAATAGTTAAACAGAAAAGTATAGCTGGAATTGTAAGTGTCATTTAAATAGTATTTTTTAAAACTAATTAAAAGCCACAGACTGTATTAATTAAATAAGTATATTATCCTCCCTTTTGCAGATTGGAAGAACAGGCCTGGAGATTAATGAGTTGGTCAGGATTACACCCACATACTAAGTCAGATGCAAAGCCACAATTAGAACTGGAGCAACTCATGGCAGCCTTTTAGAGAGTTTGGGGAGTTGCTCAGCACCTCTAGTTGGTTTTTCATATCAGTTACACAAAACATTTTACTTGTTTTCCAAATACAAGGAAATCATGATACTTGGGACGTATTTGAAAAAGCAGCTTCGGAATCTATTAAAGTTAGGGGCTTGATTCTCTTTTCGGTTAGTACTGATAACTGCAATAGGAGTTTAACAATTCGTGGTTGATGGATGGATTTCTAGATTGTCAGGCTGTAATATGACAGTGGGACAATGATTTTATTTTTTGGTGTTTCATCTTGTAAGTATACTAGACTTTATTCTGGAGTTTTTACTTGATTCTTACATAGTCAAAATTCAGGATTGGTTCCATAGTTGTTCCATTAGGCCTCTGGGGTGAGGCCTGCAAGTTCACAAGGTTAAATACATGACATAGGTTACACTTCCCCTCAAAATTACATCTTTCTGTGTCCAGGGTTTTAAGATTAAGGCGCTTTCAAAGCTGTGAGTGGCTGTAGACAGGAAAAAGGGAAAGAGCAATGCATCTTTCATGTTTTATGCTAAGCTACAACTTCTCTGTTGTCAATTAAGCAGTCTATTAATATTGCTTTGCTACATACTAATGTTAGACAAAAACCAGTTTTGTTGCTAGAGAAAAAGCTGCTATTTAAAGAACCAGAGCAAAAGCAGACTAATTCTGAGGCTTATGAGTATATCAACCAGTAGGTGTGCCTGGAGTGTTGTAAATGCGAAAGGTGGGAGGACTCTGTCTTGTTATTAGTACATGTAGAAAGACAGGAAGTACTTAGGGAAGGTTTCCCTCTTGTTCTGAGTTCCAGGAAAGTTACTCAGCCAAACACATGAATCACAAAGCAGACTAGAAGGGAGTTTCTGTGTGGCATGAAAATAACAATCTTAGAGCCTGTGAAGTGAAACAATTTGATGCTTTTATTCTGCTGCAGATTTTTCATGGAAAATAGCAATCCCACAAATATCTGACAGTGAAATGTCTTAGTGCATGAAATGTGAAGTTTATATAAGACAAAGTGTCTTACCCATCAGCTGCTCTATTTTAAGGCCTGCTCAGCATGAGGACTTTCATTTTGTGATCTATTTGGACAGCAGCTGGTACATTAGAGTTTTACGTTAGCTGACATCTTTACAGTCTAAAGAGTACTTAATATAATCCTGTATAGCCTATTCTCATATTTCTGCTCAGTCACTCATATTCCATCTCAGTGTCTTGTCTTTCCCCATGGACATTTTCTATCCATTTCACTTTAAAAAATGGTCAATGTATCAACAGCATTAAAGTGATATTTTGTGGAGATGTGATCAAAAAATATGTATACAGCATATGTCCTAAAATGGATGTGCCACTTCAGTGACTGCAAAAGGCAATGAAAAGGAATCCATAGTAACATATGTTGGGGATAAATTCCAGCAACTAGCACAAATAACAGAAAAGATGGTATGCATTAATAATTATATACAAAGATGAGTTACATGCATGATTTAGATTGACTTGGAAATATTTACATTGTGGAAGGATGAAATGGATGCCAAGTTGCAACCTAATTCCAAAATCTAGCAATTATCAAGTAGTTTGCGTCTTGCCATAAAGTCCTAGGACTTCATTTATCTGTTCATGCAAAAAGAAATGTCTTTTCCATCTTTGTGGATTTTAAATCCCAGTCAGCTCTAAACAAATTACAAAATAGTTCCCTGTTCCTGGAGATGCTTGGGAAAAATATTGGTGAGGAGAAAAGACAAAATAAGGCACTGTTGAGGGATGGCGGGCATTGGACCCTTGAACACAGTCTGCAGTGGAGCTCCCTTGCAGTGTTTTACCCTATCTCCCACATCTTTTTAACCCTCCCTTGGCCCCCCAGTCCTTGAGTCCTGATGTAGTTGCCCGTTTTGCACACTCAGGAGCTGTGCTTCAGGAAATGTGAAGCTGGGAGGTCTGTCTTCTTCATCTGTCCCACTGATGAATTCAGGTTCTGTAAGGGTAATGTAACTCTTTTCTCAGCAGCAGAACTTGCCTAGGAAAGGTAGAAAGGTACTTTTTTACACGTTTTATTTCCCACAAGTGACCTGGCATCCATTGTGATTTGCATGTTTATCTGGCCTTGCTTGTTGAAATCTGGAGCACCAATGCCATACTAAATGTATTCTCACCCAGACTGCTGCTACAATCTCTTGGGTTGTAAGAGAGGGATTTAAAAGGAAAACAAGGAAAACAAAGGGCCTTTAACCTCCACTTGTTCTCCATGAGTGGTAGGCAGGAGGTTCTGCACCATGTGACTCGCACAGTCCTTCAGCTCCACTTTCATGCTGGAATTGCATCCACCACTCTCCTGTAGTTGCCCAAACAGTTTGAACTTGAAGCAAAGCTACAAAGCTACCTCCCACATGTGATACAGGCACCACCCTGTCCACACCCACTTTATGACTTCATGAATCTGGTTATTGTGTACATGTCACTGGGAGTGGCATAAATTTTAACTATTCTTGTATATTGTACTTTTTTGATGTCAATCTGATGTTTGTATTTCCATATGCGACCACCAACATGAAAATTAGGGCCTTAATACAATGATTTCGACTTACATCAATTGTTATTCTATTCTTTGTGAGCAATTGCTTCTTTTTACATCTGAAAAAATAACCACAAAACCCAAGTAGTTCTCAGAGTGATGATCAAAAAGATGGTCATCAAAGTGACCTATTACACCGTTTATCTTAGCCATGACACAGACCTCTCCTCCTATGAACCTGTATCTGGAGACAAGGAAACGAGGGCATAGAGGGACTAGTCCTGACCATAGTCCTACTGTTCTTTAATAAGTCCTGCTGGTGTTTCTTGAAAGTGTGATACAGCAGCTTGGCCATAGGGTCAGAGGGAGTGGAGGGAGCATGACTAAAACATTCATTGTTGCCAGATAAATAAGGGGCCATGAGGCTGCCCCATGAGCCTGGGGCAGTGCAGGTGGTACAGTCTAAGCAGCTGGTTATGGCTTGCTCTGAGTGCTACAGATTTCTCTAGGATGTGTTAATCAACACATTCTGATGACCAAAACCATCCAATTTTTTTATTAAAAAATACCAGTGAGCAGGTGCATTTCTTGTCCAATATTACTTCAATGATTTTCACATAATGCTAATGAAATTTAAGATACTCTGTGTATTCATTTGCTGTGTTTTATTTCCCTGTCCATTTCTTTGCTTCCTTGGATGTGCTTCCAGGAAGTTGTCTATGTTACAGGTTTGTGTCCTCTCCAGATGTCCTATGAACCAAGGTTTGAAATAGAGATGAAGTAGAGATGTATGAGATTACATGGGAGTCTTAACAACTTAATCACAGACCAACTTGTAACACCCAACAAAATAAAACCCAATTCAGTGCTTCCTCACATATTCTTCCTGCAGGTTCCTCAGCCACAGAGCCCAACCCAGCTGATTCTGCCTCTGTGTGACCTTGGTGTGGTACCTACAACTCTCCTCCTTCTGTGGAAAAAAAGATCTATGACAAAAGTCTTTTCTGCCTTCTTAGGAAGGTAATCCTTTTAGGTATGTGGTTTTCTACTGCTATTTTATTCTTCATCTCTTGATTAATTCAAACTCCAAAGTAGAAGTAGCAGCTTGGAGTAACCAATTATTTTGAATTTCCTTGGGTTTGCTTTCATAATCCTCATGCCATGTCATACTTAATTATACTGATGGCATAAAACAGCATAAAGTTTCAAAGCATTCATTTTAATATTTTAAGCGTGTCTCAAGATTCTCCACTGAAATACAAGCTAAAAATGAAAATCATTGCTCTTTTTGCTGGTGTTCTGTTGTGGTACACCTAATTCTTTTTTCACATTATATTTTTGTTTGTGATTTTAGGTACTAGTTTGAGGTTCAGAGGGTAAAAGGCTAAAATGCCACAAATAATAATGTAAGTTTATCAATAATTATGTTACCTGGCCAATATGAAGATTTTGACCTGACTAAAAACCCCAGACTTCTATACTTGGCCCGTATTCAAACATTTCTACCTATTGCTTTTGGTATTTGTCATGAGTATTGAATTCCCAAATATGACTAAAAAAAGGAATCACACACTTACTGGAAATTTGAAGGGTAGCTAAGATTCTCTTGGAACACTAGAAATACATTCCATATACCTCATGTAACCCTATGGTATCCATTTGAAGTTTGTAATAATGTGTGGGTTCGTGTAATGAATATACCCTAACTCAGCATATCTGCAAAGATATGCAAGGTAACTCTGAAACTGAAAGTACAAATAATTGCGAGAAAATGTTGTCTAGATGGTATCTTCATTTTTCATGCCGTTAACCTGATCCTAAACTTAAAATTTAATTGAGACCTTGAAAAACAATAGGGGTAAATGGTGAATATAAATGGTGGTATGATGAACCAGCAAATCATGCCTGTGAGAGACAGTAAATGTGTATTTTGTTCATCTAACATAGGCCCAGAAGGTCTCACTCTTGACCTACAATTAGTCCTGGAAGACAGTTCTGATTCTGTGTTTATACAGGGCTAAAGAAAAGAAGGTGGTCACACAGTGAGGTCTGAGCAGTGAGTCTGATGATGCCAATGCTACAAGAGTGAGAGAGCATCTGTTTGATTGCGCTAGCACATTTGAGTCATCCTGCACCTGTGTAATGTACATAGTGTGCACATATGTTGTAGGGGTTTTTTCTATTATATTGATTATTTTATTTTCCAGGTAGGTGTAATTTGCTGAGATGTATAATTGAAAAGATTTTTCTTATGTTGTTGGTCATGTCTTGCTTATTACAGCAAGGAAAGCATGTGTTTTCCTTTTTTACCAAAAGTGTCTCTACTTTGAGGATGGCTGTATTTAAGGATTGGAGTTGTGTGTTTCCTGGCTTGGGCAGTCACAGAGAAGGCAGTTAAATATGTACATGCCTTATCATAAGGCAGATAGGCCAATAAATCATGAGGTGAGTGTTTGCTTGTCTTAGGTATTTCTGTTAAATTTGAGGCTGCCAGGGGAGGATGAGAAAACGTTTGTGATGGTGCTTGGTGCAGACTCAGATGTCATTGGCCATTGGTTGCATAACCACAATCCTAGTCCTTGAAAACCCTTCTTCCACAAAGGGGCCTTTTTTTAGTTATTTCATTCACATTGTTACTCTTCCTATTCACATAGTAACCATTTTTGCCTCCTATTTGTCTCTGCTTTTAAACTAGTTCAGATGCACTCAGTGCTTTAAAAACAAACCTTTAAAGGCATTTCCTTTTATTTTCTGCAAGAGACCATAGTAAATGCCATATGCTTTTAAGCAATTAAAAGGCTTTGTGACTTTGTTTTTTATGTTGTTAATGCAGTTGGTACAGATTCAATGGGCTTTCATATGTAGCAAATTCGTCATATATCTATTTTCTGTCTCCCAGCACCTCTGTTAGTTTGATGTTGGGCTCTGAGTAGCTGTTAATATTTCCATGGTTACAAGTAGTCACAAGGGTTCTGTTAACCCCCAAATGCAGAGTGATTATGTCTCTCTTTTTGTTATAAGAAGCATCAAATGAAGAAATTACGCTATAGAAATGAAAAGATTGTTTAAAACATTTCATTAAAAACTTTTAATTTTCATTCACTCAAGAAGTGTTGAAGTCTTATCACAATCATGACTATGTCACAGTTTTTGTAAAGATTAGTTTTTACCTGGAAACCTGAAGGATCCTATTTTCTTTTTCTTTTAATTTTGATTGGGATTTCCAATAGATTTTGAAGGCAGTGGGTTTAGAGGAAACAATGCAGGTTCAGAGCTATCTTGTAGGCAAATAATCAGCAATGACCACTGACCATTACTATGTTTACTACTGCTTATTGTCAAAGAGAGAACTAATGGAGGTAAGAAGCAATTAACTTGCTGAAGAGCACAGATGTAGTCACATCCACATCAGAATTTCAGATTTCAAATTGCTGTATTTCTTTCTAACAAAAGACTGGCAGAAAGTCCTGTCTGACTTTCAGATCTCATCTCTTGTCAAAGCCTAAATTCTTCCCAATAAATTAAGTGCCAAGAGTTGTACCTTAATGAGTGGATAAGAGATGTTAGAGACCCTTAAAAGGAGAAGGCCACTGGAAGGAGACAGTGTTTTTTCTGAGAGGTTTTCTCAGATTGAAGCAGTAGCAGGTTTTTTCTGTAGAATAGGCTCAGGTAGCTGTGATTTGTTACAGTATCCTTTGATGAAAGCTCTGAATAAAAGACAGGTTTCTGGATCTTCCCTGGATGGAACAGGTAGTGAGTTGCTGAGGGCAGAGAAGTGAGAAGGAGTGATAAAAGAAAGCTGGAGAAAAGTCTCTAATAGGGAGAGAATATCTTGTCTGCTGAAAAGGTTTTGTACAGTGATAGAAGCATTGACTGGAACTGCAGACAGGGACTGTGCTCAAAGGGTGAAACACAGCTGCCGGGGAAAGCGAATGAGGCTGTTACCTCTTATACAGTGTTATTGCTTCAATGTGTACAGCAAAAGCGCTAGAATCTTCCTAATTGAAGAGGAGAAAATGCCTCCTTTTCCTTTCTTTTTGCCAGTTTTCTTTTTAGCTGGAGGTACTACAGTTGCTAAATCTCCAAGCCAGTAGAGCCATGAGCTGATTTTATGGTAAAGTGGAATGTAGCATTGTAAAATAATGATTTGTTTAAATAGTACAGCCATAGGGGAAAGATGTATGTTAATGAGGGGAAATGGACCAAAAAGCACCTATCATATTCTATCTATTCACTTGGAAGACAGACAGTAGTAAAACACAACAGTCTTTATCCTCAAAGTGAATTATGAATATTAATGAAGGTTCAGAATCCCAGTGGAGTGCATGGGCACACTGGTTACATTCAGACATAATGAGTGAGAGATGCTAAATGTTTTATTATACAGTAAGTATCTAAACACTTTCAAGCAGAAACATAATCCTAGTCCCCATATGAACAGTTACTGAGAAATGGAACAAAAAACCTCTGGAGTGGTAATTGGTCCCTAACTCTTGATCCCTAACTCCCCATTGGTCCCTAACTCTTGCAGGTATTAGATGGTCAGATAATGTGTACGTCTGGGATGTTTTGGTGCCAATGACTATTTCATACATGTGTGAAACAATAATTATGCGGAGCAAATGCCAAGATCGTGCTTGCAATCTAACAGTCAGGCCAACTGTGAACCCAGGGAGCAGGGTTTGTGGATCTGAACCTGCTTGAGTAGGTTGGGGCAGGATGCCGCAAGTACCACCAAGCATCTAAAAAGGCAGCATAACAGCACCAAGAACAGGGTTTGCTGATGAGACTTTTTAACAGCCCATTTCAGATCCACCAGGTGAATCAGGTGCCAAGAAATGGCATCTCTTGCGTCTCAGGATTTTCTCTCTGCCAGGTTTAAAGTTCTTAGAACTGTAAATGTATGAGCTTGCTTGCTCCCAAGGAATGTTTGGGCCTTTTTCAACTAAGAGTTACGTGTTTTAAGCTCTCTTCATCACAAAGTTTTCTCCTAGTAGTGCAGTTACAAAGAGATGAGAATGTTCTCTCACTTTGTCTTTGACTGTATTTTTATTGAAACAGAGCAGTTTGGTTCAAATTGAGTGTATCTGTCAGAACAGCAGTGCAGGATGCTCAGAATGTTCCAGGCAGTAATAGCCAAGGTAACAAAGTTAGAAAAAGAAAATATTTGGTAAATGCATAATTAGTGGGGAATCATTCTAGAATACTGTAAATTGGCATGATAAATTCAAATTATATGTCAAACCAATTCTTCTGTCACAAGGCAAGAAAATTACACAAGAGTAAGAAAATTACCCCTTTGGAATTTCAATGGGAAATGAACTTGTTATAAACTTACTATCAGGAAACTAGAATATCCTAATATTTGGTTAAAATATTCTAGTATTTTATCACATATTGTTAGATCAGTGCTTCTAAAACTATTATTAACTTCAGTAGAACTTATTAGTAGCTTGTTAATCTATATCTATAAATATACATTTTTCTCACAGAGCAATAGTTCTACGATTTGCCTGGAAAAGGTCATTGACCTCTCTATATGACAAAAATAATTTTCTAAAAACGTTTTCCTTCATAGACTATGCTAGTATAGTTCTGGCACGGATAGGGCAAAGCCTTTTTTAGAGAAAAATAAAGATAGTCCTGTTAGGGGTGGGAAACTAGACCTGATCTTTTCCTGGGTTCTTCAGACTTTGATTCTACCAACGCTTTGGGCTAAGTCCCTCTGTGAAGAGCTGTTTTGCTGTTTATAAGCCTTTTACTAGAATGCCTACATTACAAATTGGAAGAAATTTATTCTTTGGTGCCGCAAGAATATTATTTTGTTCTAACCTGTCTGCACTTGTCCAACTATTATTGCTTTTAAAGCAAATTTTGGGGTTTAAATGTTTATTTCATCATAAAATCTTATTAAGGTTCTAAACTCAGCTGCATCTCTCTGACCTCTGTGAGAGGCCAGGGCCCAAGGATGATCCCTTTGTAGCGTTGCTTTTAGGGGAGCAGAAGCAGAAAATAAGGAATTTTTTTCTTGTAGAAAAAAATTTAAAAGTAAGAGTTTTCTTGTTATTCTGCTATATTTTTACAAGTTTCAATTATCATTGTTCTATTGTATAAATTTCCTAAAAACACATAAAGCAGGTTGCATCTTAGCAGTGCTTATCCAAGAGTTTCACCTTGTTTGCTAAAGCAAATTCTGAGCTTCCTAGGACCCAATTGTTCAAAGCGAGTTGTGCAGTTCTTCCTTTTCAATGCACTCTGGTTCTGGTGGTGAAGTTGGAAAGGTTATAACAGAAGCCAAAAGGGAAGATTTTATCAGATGTTTTTAAGGTTTCTAAATCATGAGGAACATTTTTATTTTTATTTGTTTGCACTTTTGAGTAGCAAGCCTAGAGTTTGTCAAGTGTGGGCAAGTATGTTAAAGAAAAGAACGTGGGAAGGCAATATCATGGTGCTGGGACAGAAGAAAGTATCAAATTAAATGAAACTTCAGATTTTTAACTCACCTAATTAGGAGATACAACTCAGATATCTGAGCATGTGGTTGTCTCTCAAAACTCTCATTTATCTAAGTATTTATTGTGGCAATACAAAGAAACTGAGGTCAGATTAGGAGGAAAAAAAATTTGTTCTGGGTGTTTGCAGTGTCTCCTGCATACATTGGATGCACCAGGAGAGGGCAGAACTACACAGGTATAAACACACAGGATCTGTGCTGTGTGGTTAAACGAAAAGAAGTGGAAAACTGATCTGTGAAAAGATTTGCTGGTAATTGTCGTTTAATGTTCCCTGAACAGCAATTCCTCAGATATTCAGAATTCATACATTTTCTACATAAGTGTTTCGTTGTGGTTTTGCTACCGAGGAACGCTTCTGAAGGAAAAGATTTCTGGGTTTAAATAGCTCTGTGAGGGGAGCTCCAGCATTTAACTGGATTGTTCAGTGTCCACTTGATACAGAGTTATCATTTTCACTGATGAAGGTTACTGTGAATCTTCTTTACTTTTNGTGTTTTTGTTTGTTTTTTTCCCCTAACTATAGTCTGGTTGCTCAATTATTTTGTTTGGGGTTCTTTTCCTTCCTCTGGTTCAGTGTAAAAGGTTTTAAACCAAAGTGCCTATTTTAATATATATTGTAAAATATTAGCCACATTAGCAGGAAAACAGATTAAAATCCGTGTTTCTCTTGAAAACCTTAATGGAATGGAATGCAACTGCTACTTTAATTCCTCTAGAGAACCTGATTTAAAGGCCACTCACTCAGAGTGATTTAAATCAATCAATGTACTTTGGGTAAGTTGGGCTGTTAATAAAATGGCAATTTTTCAAAACAAAATTCAGGCTTCTTCCCCAAAGTTTTGTATCTGTTAGTTTTGATGCAGTTTTTTCTTTATTATTGTGGGGTCTTTCTAGCAAAGGGTCTGGTGGTTTGTTTTTTTCCCACTGGGAATGAGAGAGAAGCATATAACCAAAGAATTCTAATATTTATGCTGCAATAAAAATTATTCATGCTAATGGTAGGTAGCTGTAATAAACTTTCTTATACAATTAATCTACAAGTATTGGGTTTAAGCCTTTTTTTGTTTATTTAAAAATGGCAGGAGTGTGCTTAAGCAAGTTCTTGAGGTCTGTAAAATATAGTTGGATCAATATTTCATCAAAAGGAAATGGCTAAAATGGTGTCATCATAGCCTGGAGGTAAGTAGGCAGAAGGATTTGGAGGATGTTTAAATAAAACAGTAAAACATGTTAAACAGTAAAAGCAAAACAATCTTTTGAGGCAGAAATTACCAATATTATTTCAGATGTGCTGTTTTAGGAACTATAATCAATATTGACCTTTGTCTAAAATAAGAGAGTATTTTTTTTGTTTAAAATTGTGGATCAGAAAAGCAATCTTTGATCTGAGATGCCCTTTGCAGATCTTATGGGGGCTGTCTCAGCCCAACAGCTGTCTCTTCATCAAGCTGGAAGATAGTTTGATCTCCCAGAATCTCTGTCCCCAAAGTGTTGTCAGTTCAGATCCTATCATCTGGGCTTATTGGACTGGTATTATGTCATCTGTATGAGCAATTCTGACTGTCTTGCTGTTTTACTAGATACTATCTAATAATTTGGAGTTACATGGGTGCCATATAACATATAAAAATATCGCTAGCATTGTGACTTACATCCTTCTAATAGAAACTGACTTTTTATGACTTATGTGACCTCTGCTGTTGAAATTCGTGTGATAAACTCATAAAGTTGTGTAGTATTTTTATTCCAATGCCTTACAGCACATCTGTGGCTATGTGACACAAACCCAGCACCTGTCTGATGTGAAAAAAACCGGATCTTTCCTATATTGCAGGCACAGAATGCCCATTTTCCTGTAGAACCATATCTCAGGATCCAGCTGCTCGTTCTAGCAGTGTTATCGTGTGGGAGACAAATCTTGAAAACCTGCACTGAGTGTAAACTGATGCAATTCTGCATCTGCAAGCCAAACATTTTGAAAGGACATCCTCCCCTGGTTCTCAGCCTGAGAACTTGGCAACCCAGACCTGACTATGCCTATGCCCACATTCATTTTCACTTAAATCACTTTAACAAAAGCATCAAGCTAAAGTTTAAAAGTGCTTCTTATATTAACTCTGTTCTTTGGCAATTTCATCTGACAAAACTTCCAACTTCCTGTTTAACATTTTCAATGGGGTATTCTGAAGGCCAAAATAGCCCTGTACTAAAATTTGTATGTAGGGATCCAGATAAATATAGCATCTTGAGCTAATTTTTAGCTGTTTGAAATGCAAATAAACACAAGCTTTACTTATCAGTATGAGCTTGCTGGATGATTTAGATGAACAGATGAAGCCAAGGCTGTAGTTCCCTGAAAATATTATTTTGAGAATTGAGTCTGATAAATTTTTTTAGAGCCTTATCTTTGACATACTGCTTCACTTTTCTTAGTAAAAACCCTGTAAGATTCAAATTTCTCTTGTCTTTTTAGTCTCCTTCAGTCTGACTATAATTTTAGTAGCATAAAAGGAAAGATATCCCTATGTAAATCTTTTTGTTCATGACTCCTAATTCAAAATGTTCTTCTAATATAAATGGTTAACGAATGAATAATATTTGATGCCATGAAGAATTATGGTTGATTTATTCGATTTACTTTCACCTGTAATCTTGAATATTTTGTATTACCTACTTGCAATTTTACAACCTTATGAAATGCCTCAAGCATTTCTTCTCATATTCTCCTTGTTTGTCAGGTAAATTGCCATATAAACTAATAAAGTTTAGAGAAATTGGCTTGCTGAGACCCTGTTTCTTTCACGGTTCTCAAGATTTGTACTACAATGTATTATAAAACTCATTGGTCTTTCCACCAGGGTAAAAACTTCATTGCAAGTCACTCTTAATTCCCTGGCCATTTTTCAGTCACTTCTTCAAAATAGCCTGGAAATGCTTCTTGACTGAGAGGAAATTGCAGGATCTATTCTCAAATACAGTGATCCCATTGTATGCTGCTTCAAACCTAATACAAGTTATGCTTGGAGTGGATTTTTCTTCCTGAATTTCCATCAGTGACTCTCAAGAGCTGATTCAAAAAGTGGACAATAGACAGTAGCTGGGCTAGTCATTTGTCACATGAAAAAGTCAATTATTTTGTTCTTTGGGAAGATACGAGTGTTTCTGTAATAGGACTCTTTATTCTTGTGTCTTGGAAACAAATAGATGCCCTGCTGCTAGAGATCAATATGTTTGCATCTCCTTGTTTATGAACTTCTGGCATATTTAAGAAAGATCAGAATTCTACCTACGTATTTCTGCTACTTCTAAAAGCAATAATTTGTTTCCTTGGAGTTCTAGAAAATATTTGTTTTATTCTGTAGCTAATAGAAAAGGTTCCTCTAAGAGCTCCTTTTTTTTTGGCTTACTGAGATTTACTTGAGTTGATTTTCTGAAGCTGTGGATTATATGTAACTTGATGTGTTGCTTCCTGAAGTATACATTTTCCCACTTTTGATGAAGTGGGAAATTACTTTTTTATTAGTTTTGTGGACAGTTCTTAGCCTTTCATTTTAACAGGCAAGATGCCCCGTCAGCTCCCAATTTGTTAAGTGTTGCAAGGATAAAAACCTTCGAAGAGTTTAAATGAGCTTGAAAACCCTTGGATGCTGCACCTTATGTCATCATTTGTTCATGACTACCTGTAATTCTACCTACTGAAAGGTCACCTTTCACAATTTATACTCAGCCACACCATCTCTCCAGTTGAACTCAGATGTTCTGATTCCCAAGCTGGCATTGTTTCCTGCTTGAGACAGTATTCAGAGCATCCATTTTTGAGGGGTAAGCTGCTTAGAGGTTTGCTGGTTTAGGACAGCTCTGGTTTCGTGTATAATAAAGTAAAAACGTGAAGATTTTGTGAGGATGCTGATACTGTGATGTTTGTTATGAAACAAAAGGAAATGATTGTGCCCAATTGGCAATGCTTTTCCAGCTATTTAAATAAAAGTATCCAAGAGGTTTTTGGAGTTCCCAGGTTAATTTTCATGGATGAGGTGAAGCCAGTGATGGAGAATTCTGTTGGTCTGCAGTGGTAGAGAAAGGTAGTTCATTCTATTTCCTCCTTTGTTAGCCTTTGTTTCCACTTTCTTCAGTCTTGTTGACTCCCCCTCTCTCATTGTGTGTTCATGCTCCCTTGCTTAGCAATGTTGGTCCATTTTTGGGCAGATCTGTCGGTTTCTGCTCTGCTGGAAATGTAATTTACAGCTTAGCAATCTGGTTAATGTGCTCAATTTAGAACTGTATGTAAGTCCTTCTAAATGAAATGTTGATTTCAATTTTTAAAAGCCATAAACTGTTGTTCCTTTTGTAAGCAACAGACAGATGCTAAATCTTTTTGGTTTTAATCTATTTTTTTCTGTGATTAGTATTTATGTTAGCTGTTTACTAGCAGCATGTCTTATTTTGGCCTCTGTCCACCTGAATACTGGGATGTTACTTTTGTTCTCTAACGCTGAGTAGGAATGCTGAAATCTGGAATTGGTAGTGGAGTATTGTATATTAATTTCTCCACTGCTGAAAAATTTTACACAGTCTTTACTGGGAAAAAATGGCAGCACTTAGAAACTTGTTCACTGTCTTGATGATAGAATCCATTTTCAGACTGATAAACTCAAATAAAATGCGATCTTTATATTTTACACAGCGACAGCAGGTTAGAATTTAACTTCCCATCTAAGCGATATGAAATAGTACTGTGGAATTGTATGAAATTGTATAGAAAGTTTCTACCTTTCAAGTCTAACTTACCTCATTAGTTGTGGAGATTTTTGCTCCCAAGTCACTCAATTAATTCTGAAAATGCCACCTACCAGTAGATGAAGAATTAAAAGTTCCACATAGCCTTCAAGTTGTTCTCTGTATTTTAGGGTAACTTCACTGAGTCAATTCTTTATCTTTGAAAGTGCAGGCACTCAAATTCAGGTAAAATTATAGAATCAAATTGTGCTGTCATTTGATTGGGGACGGTCAAACCTTAGAAATAGTTATGCAATATTTTTTGGTTATTTAGGTGAGCCACTAGGAATCCTACAGTTGTTATTTACTGTAATATTTAAGCATATTTTTAAAGGCTACAAATGAAATAAAAACTGAAACTCAATTATGTAGTCTGTATACTACATAATATATGAACCATTTATCCTATAAAAAACAAAGAGCTTTTCTGAGTTTGATGTTTTTATAAAGCTAAATAATTTAATTAATTTTTATAACTAAATTTTCATCTGGATTTTATTCATCTGAATTTTTATACCAAGTATTATCCACTTTAATAAAAGCCAAATGTAATTATTGCTGTAAGTATGGATTGTGTATTTAATGGATGCTGGATTCCAAACTGCTGGAGATGTTTCCTTGTCTCTGGTTTTACTTATTCAAATATGGTTTAAAAATTAATGACCTTGCTTCTGGTTTTTGATGATTTTTGTTTTAAAAGTCAAGTATTATTTACATTGTAATTTTTATTTTTGATCTTGAAAGATTGTATCTGTGATAATCAGAATAATGTGATTTTTTAAACTCTTTGGGAGTGTTCATTTCTTTCTTAGTGTAGTGATTGGAGAGAATTATTAAATTGGTTTTAATATTTTGTGAATATAAGCATTTTATATGAAAATTTGTTGCGCTGAAGGCTCTATGTTTGCATGCATATTTTTAAAATATTTTATTTTATCTTGAGAACTGTAGACAGCAGCTTCTTCATTGTGTTTGTGAAAATAGAAGTTTTGTAGTCAGCCTTTACATCTGACTTTACTGCCAGATGCAGATCTTGAATATTGGCACACACATTGCTGATTAGTAATACTTACTGAAAAGTAGTTATATGGAATTATTTTGAAACATTTCACTAAAAGGGTATTATCCCAGCTTTTTTTTTTTTTACAGAAAGTTAAAAATATGATTCATAATAAAATGATTTATGTTTTACCATAATAATTATCTATATATGTCAAATATATCTCAAAGGTCCCTTCAAACCCAGTCCATTCTGTGTTTCTATGATTCTATGTCCCATTTACCTAGCAGAACTGTGCACAGTTTTACAGTAATTTACTGGTGGGATTACTAAGTACATGATTCTAAAGACTGCTGCTAGTCTGGAGTTTCTGGTGTGGTCTTATTTCCCAAGAACTGGTAGGTTTTTAGATTACTTTTCTGGGAGGTTTGTCTCAGCAGGTGAGCAGTGACAGCAATGACAGCAGCACAGATCTGTCATTCTGCCCTTGAGACCAGCACAGGGACTGCAGTAGTATCCACTGTGGCAAAACCCCAAGAGTCCCCTCTGCCCTGCCCAAAACCTCAGTCACGAATGTCCCTGAAATTTCTGCCATATGTTTTGCTATGTTCTCACGCCATACGTGCACAAGCCTGAAATCAAAAAGATCTGCTTGGCATGCTTCAGATCCAGACATGCTCGTTGCAATCGAGGGGCCAGTTTTCCTTCTCCTGTTTCTGTAAGCTAAGGAAAGTCACCAAGTTTTTCCAGGTACCAGGCATGGCTCAGTGCCACACATCATTATGCAAATCTATGGCTTATAGCAACCTTGATAAATGGTGCGTTATGTACATACAAATAACTAACATTACTGCTTCCTCTTTTTGTTTCTGTGGAACTCCCTTGTGAGCATCCCAGAAATGGCACATATCCAGTGGGTTCCTAATACTCTCAAGCAACACTTTCTTTTCAGTTATTATATCCTTAATTTAATGGCTTCTGACAATAAAGTATTCTGGACCCCCTTTCCCAATGGGTAGAAATCCATGCTGGTTTTACAAGTGTTAGGCTATGGGCTGTGCCAAGAAATTCCCTGGCAAACAACTAATTATGTCCACACACAAAGTCTGACAAAGAAATTGCTTCAAGCCACAAGTCAGAGGCTTAACCATTGTTTGTGTGAAGTTACTTTCCAGCTGGTGATTGGGATTGGTTGGGACGGAATGTGGCTGGGAATCAGTGCTCTTTGTTCGGGACACAGGCCCCTGCTTTAGCCAGCTTATGGAGCCATCCGTAAAATGGCCTCTTTGCTTTTACTTAACAGGATGCTGTTCACCTTTCTGCTCTGCTGAGCACCATTTCATGACTTCACAGCCCAGGAATTAAAGCCAACGCACAAAGCAGCTTTAGCAGTAATTGTCTGCAGATTAAATTAAATGCCTGTTCTCATACAGTGTATCTGAATTGTATCAGACCCGCTTCTCACTTTACACACTTGTTCCTGTCAGTAAGAGATGGCAACTGGAAAATTTTGCAGTCCTTGGAAGCCTGTCCCTCAGTGATGCGATGAAAGTGCTGGGGATTTTGTGTGTTCAACATGATGTCAATTCAATTGTGTTTCATAATGAAAAAAATAGCTTAGATTGCTAGTGAAATACCCATGTGTCTTAGTGGGGGCAGCTACTGCCAGTAGCTCAGTTTTTTGCTGTGACTTCTTAATTCCCGCTGTCGTAGTGGTTAGCAGGTTGAAATTTTGTTTTTATTTTTGTTCAAAATTTTGAGCAATGAACAAAACTCAGTTGCTTGGGTTTTTTTTTTAAATTAAATATATTTGTGTAAAATAATCCTGGCTTGTTTAAGTTATGCCTTTTTTCTTTCACTTTTGTGCATTGTATTTTTATAAGTTAAGAGCTTAATAAAGCTATTAATTTCAGGAAGAAAACATTTAAGCATAACAAAATTAAGGAGCTAATAATTTTCTGCTGGGATGGATTTATGTATTACTTTCTTCTATTTTTATTTTCTCTTGATGGTTTATTGTGTAACTGAATTGTGCAACTGCTCCGTATATTCTTGACTCACAAAGTGCTGCAGCCTGCTTTTTGCTTAAAAAATGTATCTCACCACTGCCTATCCAGCCGGTGTAGCTGATGAACAACAGTTTGGAGCTAACCATCCCTTTTGAAATTTCACAACCTCTAATTTCTAATTAACAATATTCTTCATGGTTGCCAAACTTATCCCACCAATTTTTCAAAGACCAGCATATTGTCACATTAGTCAGTATAATCCTTGCACAATTTCTGTAAAGATATTATATCTGAAAGTCATCTTGAAACTTGAGTTTAGGGTCATCATCAGTAAAGATGCAAAGAAAACATGATGTACCTTCATATTTCTTAATGCAGGAGAATCAGGTGAAAAATTGATCATAAACATTGAGCCTCAGTCAGATTTTACAAATGACCCTGAACTGATTTTATGTTTGGGTTATTTTTAGTGAAAAATGCCAAAGATTTCTCCTTTCAGAAGAATGATGGTGTCTTTAATGACCATACAGCCTTTGGAGTGAGTGTTTTTAACATTAAGATTTTCATTCTTCCAACTTTCAACATCTTCTTATGAAATAGTAATCGATGGGGCAACACTGAGTCATTTAAGAGTGGGTCCAGAATTAAAGTGTTCTCTTGAACTGCACACAGCTTTCTAGTCAGAAAAAAAGATAGAATGGATTTTTGAAAATTAAGTGCAGGCTAATAGATTTCTATTAGTATTTATATTTTTTAAATAAAAGTATTGAGCTTTTTTTAGTTGCATGGAATATGAAATTATTTGCTGAAGGAAAGGAAAACCTCACCTTTTTTTTTTTAACTTATTTAAAAGGTTTGATGCACCTCATACCAGGAACAGTGTAGAGGAAGATTGCAATATAGCACTGCAAGCATAGTGGAGGATGTACTTTTGTCATCAACACAGGAAGGACTTAAAGAAAGAAAAGGAAAATATGAAGAGTATATTTCACCTGGTCTGTCACACCAGAACTATGACATCACAGACTTTCTTGGGAAACACTCAAGGAGATAAGTCCTGTGCCTGCAGCACCAGCTGCACAGCCTCCTTCCAGCACCTCATTTGTCTTCTCAGCCTGGCTTTGCCAAAGGTATCTGGTTAGGGAGCTGACACTGCCAGACTAATGAGAACTCAATCTAAAATGGTGTTACCTTAAATGCCACGATATCAAGGTAGTATATACATGATCATACACCTTATTCCACACTATACTTCATTGCCTTTTGATTTTTCATTTTCTTTCTATTACTAGCATGGTACATTTACTCCTTCCTGCTCAATCTCAGTCTGATTCAGCCTTTGTTTTCCATTCACATGACCAGAACTCTCACTCAGGCCCTTATCATTTCATGTCTTGACAACTCCAGTCATCTTCCTTCTAGTCTCAACAAATACTGGCTTGCGACATGTGTATCTTATAAAATATTTTTCATCTTGTTATGCCGATGTTCCATTGTTCCCTCTCTTGTACTGTGGGATTATTTTCTTTAACTTTCTAGACCGCACCTTACCATCCCTTATTTGCTTGCACTGCTGACTATATGGCATCTGCAGCTCTAATCTTTATTGCCCTTTTAAGTGTCTCCAGCAAACAGCTTTAAATTTCCCCCTATGGTATTTAATGCATGGTATTAACTGAAAATCCTGAGTGCTATTTCATTGTCCTTTTATTCCTTCTTAATTGAGACCTCTAAATTCTACTGCAGTTTGACTATATAATGACAGTGCTAACCTGACATAATACTTTATGAAGCACATGAAAATTCTTGGCTACTACCAAATGGCACTAAATTCAACCAATACTAAAGTCAACGTGGCTCTTGTTACATACTCTGTAGTCGTATGCCTTAAGTAAAGCTTATCTATTACAGTATTATATACTAAAATTTACCAGGAGAGTGCTGCAACTGGATGTCTCATCCATATCAGTCCATCTAATGTAATTTGCTCTGTCTCTGAGGGCTTATTTCCATTACATTGCAGGAGACTTAAAATTAGGCGTTATAGTGTTGAATGGAACAATAATGAAGTCCTTTTGAGGATTCTGGCATAAATCTCATCTGAGAAAGAGAATTAGGGTTATATTTTCAAGGGTCTAGAAATGTCTAATGGTTAAGAAAGGGAATTAATAGTATTTTCAAAGAGGTATAAGCAGCTTATGTAGTTTTTATATAATTTTTAGATTTCACTAATTTCTAGGTCTCTCTCCTCAGTTTCTGCTTGCCTGTGAAATCCCACAAGTTTGTAAGAGGCAAAATATTTGGGTGATGAGCAAGTGGAAGGGAAACTTATCTAATTATCTACTTATGTATCAGAGGGGCTTTGGGCTACTTCATTACATGCTCATTAGTTCATGTTACAGTTGATACCAAGTTAATCCTATTAGAATTTAGTATGTTACACAGCTTTGGAAGTGATAATATGGGAGGCTTCTGGAAGGAATAGTTTGTAACCCTAGATTGCTATGGAAGATTTCTTATGTTCATTGCAAGCTGGGAGAAGGAAGCCATGGTCTCCTAGGGAACTCAAAGGAGATTATGTTTTTACAGAAAACAGCAATCTTTTTGTTAGAAGTGCATGTGCTACCACAAAACAGCAATGTATTGGAGTAAATTTCCCAAATAGGGTGATGGCAACTTCCTAGATTCTGTTGGTTTTAGTTTTCATCCTGCTTGAGCAGGGAGATTGGACCAAATGCCCCAAAGTGGTTCCTTCCAACCTTATCCATTCTGTGATTCCGTGATTCCTAAGTACTTACTTCTTTTTTTAATCAATCACTCACAATTCAGGAATTCCCCAGATGCAGGAAATCTTAACTTTGCCTTCTGAATTGATTTTGAATAGGGGTTTGCATTGAACTCCTCTTAAGCAAGTTAGTTAATATTTCTGTTTTAGTCTGAACAAAATAATCATAGAAACTGATTTTAGAATATGGTTAACTACTGCCATGGCAGAGCAAATTTTGATGCATTTAATTTGCAGCTGCATAACAGTACTGTATGCCAGTGGTTTCTGGTAACTTGTAAGTGTGGAAAGGCTTAGAGAAAAAGTAAATTTGAAATTTAAATGTGCAGATAAGTATTGGATGAAGAATTAGTATGAAAAGCAGAAGTTAAGGAAAGAATGGCAATAAAAATGGTGGGATAGAGGTTGTCTATAAACATTCCCATATGTTTAATTATTTACAAATGCATTCTGTTAATAGTCTGGAAAGGTTTTTTTTTTGTATTCTGAGAGTATGCAAAACTGCATTGGAAAGTGTTTGCTTATAAATTTAGCATATTCAGAGAAATATTCCTGAAAGAATATTTGATAACAAAATTTGTAGACAATGTGATAACTGTAAGAAGGATATCTTATGAAATGGACCTTTATTAAGCTTGATCACCACAAAATAAAGATCCAATTAAGGCATTGAAAAGATAAAGCGCTGCCATCTGTGAGGGAATTTGCCACAGATCTAATGATAAGCTAATTTTTCAGATAAAGTGGGTGCTGTACAGTACAGGGGGTGGAGCAGAGAAGTTAGATATTTTAGATTGCATTTTTGCCAGGAACATGAGCAAATTGGATAAAAGCAGTGGAAACAATGCTCATAGGTCAGTTAAATATAATCTTACAAATACATTCTTTATTTCTAGTGACATTGCATTCCCCCTTATTTCTGAAAATGCTTGAAGGGATATTGTGGGAGATGTATTTGTTACCCTGAGGCATCTTACCTGATTTCTAACAGCCGAGAGGTGACCATATGCACTAGACCATTTGTCCTAGAAATTATATTAGTGTGCACGGCACAAAGTTTCATGCGGTGGAGCAGAGGTAGCTCTTGCATTGCTTAGCTGGAGACTGTTTTCCACCGAAAACATTCTCAGATAATTTTGTACTAAGAGAGGAAAATACAGTTTATTTCATTAATTTTTTTACAGGTAAGTTTTCAGGTTCTTGTAAACAATTCCTTAACGAAGAAAACCTGCTAGTATCTGTATAACTTTAGACAGAACTAATTAGGAAGCAAGGCTGAGTGGTGATTACAGGACTTTCCATGGCCTGATCAAGGTTAGTATCACAGGATACCCTCATGGCCCACTCTGCTACTGTGGCTACACAAATGAGGCTGCTGACAAAAATAAAGACATTTGTTTAGCACTCAGCCTAGGTTAGGTGAAGGTAATAATATGGTACTGTAGTGCTTTCTTAACTGCTGAGCTTTGCCTGTGCAGATTGATAAGTCATGTAAATAGATGTAGATGAAAAGCTTACAAAATTGCCCCATTAGAAAGGGTATGAGATTTTCTCATTACAGAAATCTTTGATCCTGTGTATTTTGCATGAGCAGCTGTGTTCAGCATGATCAGGACCAGTAACTCTCCTGATTCTTATTTAGGTCTTGTCTGTTTGAAGCTGATCAGGAATATTAAAGGTATTAGGACTATGTGTGTCATTGAAGAATTTAAAATCATGCCTCTTACTTGCCTTATATCCCCTTCTCTTCAGTGAGCTGTACCAAAGAACTTTAGCTGCTTAGCTTACATTAACATTGTGTATTTCTGTAGCAAAGAGCTTGCTGTGTGGTTCTATATTATGTAATCAAGATAAAAGGACTTAAAAAGCACAAGTAGAACAACCCTGCTATGGGATAAAGGATGATAAAATATATTCTACAAGGAAAATAAGTATAATAATAAACATTGAGATATTTAATCTTTATATATAAAATCAGCACATTTCTGATCACATCATTCTACTTTTTAATAGTGTTAAGCCTACATGCATAACATTTTTTTAAACTTCTGTAGTAATAATATTTCAATGGTGCCTCTAAATAAGTCCCAGGCATAGTTATTGACTTCTTTATTTTACCTAAGCTTTCCAGGTATAATTAAATATGTTTCCCATGCTACTCAAAACTATAGGTGCCACCTGCCATGGCAGGACTAACTAATCCAGTATTTGCTCATCAAGTGAAAAATTTAGTATTATTGTAAAGTAAGCTGCTTAAATACTTTGTTTCATCCATCTGCTCTTTTTTTTCCTTTTTTTCTCAAAATGCAGCCACATCCAGATCACAGCTACTTTCAATCCTGTCAGCTACTACTGAACCTCATTTAACAGAGAGAGAGGTATGTTCATGAATAATGCTTGAACCTTGATTTCTTTGGCCTAAGTGTCTCTCTATATTTTTGTATGTTCCATTTTGCTTTCCTCTTACCTTCTTGATACCATGGGAGTATCTTTAGGACAACCTATTGCTGACTGTCTCTGGTCAAGTTGATGAAATTGAGAGGCAGTGCAGGACTCATTCATTCAGATGAAGCTTGTAGAACCAGTCTCTGATGCTTTCCCCCTGAGTTCTGACCTTTGTGAGGAAATAATGAATGGTAGACAGTTAGAGGCCAAATGCCAGCCATACTTGTTACCTTTTGCAATACTGCTTAAGTAAATTAAGTTTGTGAGAGCCTAAAACAGTACTTAATCTAGAGGTGGCTGTAGACAGAAATTGCATCATCTTTCATAGCAATTTTGGTTTGTGGTTGGCCAGTCTGTGAGCCACAGTAGTCAAACTGAGTCCAAAATGTTGTTGTGGATTGGATTAATGTCACTAAGGCCAGAGGCTGGGCCTGAAGTGTGTATATGCATGTATCTCTGTTATTTATCTTATACCTCTTTCCTATATAAAAGTCTGTCCTAATGTATTTCCTTATTTCCTGCCTTTTTGCATTCCTTAGTGATGCTAACAGCTGTGCAGGCCTTAAATCACACTATGTCATACACACGTTTTTTGTTCTCCTCTTAACATGCCTGACTGATTTTTATCAACCTATTGGCCTCTAGCAACTGAAGCACTTACTGCATTCCATAATATAAAAACAGTGGACACTTTGCTGGCATTTAATTGGTGTCAGTATTGAATCTCTGTAAAATCAAAACTGCAAAACCCCCTGTTTTTGTGCTGTGCACACATAGTTTTGATAGCCAAATAAATTGCCTAGGACACAACAAATGAGATCTATTTTCAAGTTTAGACACAAATTCTTAGTCATCGAAGAGAAAATGGAAGTGGTTTGCTGAAAAATGACCCTATCGAAAGTCAACTCAAAATACAGAAATTACATTTCTGCACTAGTAGAAGCTGGTATAAGATCTGTTTTATCTTATAGAAGCCACTCAGACTTTCTGTGCTGGTCTCCAAGATGCCTAGCTCAAAATTTGCTGTCAGTAAGCCTACTGGCATTTTACAAGCACAGATGATCTCTACCAATTTCAGATAATGCGCTTAAATCTATAGTCCCAAAGAAAGACTTGTTTTTAAATAGTAGTAATCCTTTAATTGACTGGGTGTGGAAATACCACAGGGCCTCTTTTGGGTTCCCTGGTGAGAGGCTTTCTGTGTAATCTGCTTTTTTAAAAAAGCCCTGTTATAAAGCTCAGTAAGTTTTTAATCTATTCTTCAATTGTTTGTAAAGCTACTGTGCTCAATAAATCTGATGATACAAATGCACTTTATGCAGTGGATATTAAGAGTAAGCATTGGGTGAAATAAGAGTTAAACAGAAGCCAGCAGAAAATTTTGTCCATTTGTAGAAACAGTACTTTAGAACTTGTATATAAAGAAAATACAATTGTTTTGGAAAGGGGAAATGGATGACAAGAATATAGATATCCTAATTTTTATTAACATTTGATACCTAAGAAGAAGCTTAGAGAAACTGAAAAGCTCTACTGTTTCTCTCTTTTAGCCCTTGATATCGTGTCCTTTCACTGGGCTCCAAAGTAGTTCCAAGTGCCCTACAAACAAATGAGGCATATTTGTAATATTATAATATTTACTAAGAATACTGTTCACTGTCCTGCCTTTCTGGGCACCTGAGAGTTAAAGTAGACCAGGAATAACCAGCAGCATTTTCTGACACACAGCAGGCTGAACCAACAGAATAATGAAGTTATCCTGGCTATCAGGAGCTGGAAACATTATATCAATTTAGGAAACCTTATGCAATATGTGCAAAATGTATGATTATATTACAGCACATAAAAGTGCACTGAATTGTGCCTTATTTTGAATACAATACACTAATACCTTTCTTGGATTTTTTTTTTTTTTTTGCAATGTGAAGTATCTACAGGTAGTGAAAGTATTCTTTCTTCATACTCCTGAAGTTTTAGAGCTCATTTTATTTAATAATTGTTTATTTCAACTGGAACTTCTATAGCAAGTTTGTAGTAGGAGGGGCTGGAGCTAATTCTAAAACTGAAATGAAGTACATTAAACTCAGAAAAGATTCTTGGTAAAATAGCAGAAACACTTAAGAAAAGCTACCCTCAAACTTTTAATTTGGATTACTTTTTGTAACTAAATTTCTGCATTTGTAACTAATTACTGCATTGTAGAGAACTTAAGGAAAAATATTGGTATCTCTGTTGATCTTTTGAAATATATTTTCAATGAAGGAAATATGGTAATTTCTCTCACTGTAAATCAAGAGAGAGTAAATATATTCAAAAGCATCAAACTTTTGATGCTCTTTACTGCTTCTCTCTTTATTTATATTCACTCAGGTATGTTTTTTCTTGGCCTCCTAATTCTGCATATTAATTAATTTTTTTATTAGTAGTATTTTCATTTAGCCCATTATGAAGATATTTCATTAAATCTCTAAAATATCTTTTAACAACTGAAATCTTTAACAGAAAGAATAATTTTAAACTTATTTTTCTTTTTTTGTGATATTTCATGTTCTTTTTGTCAAATGCGTGTGTAATTTTGCTGTAGCACTTTTTTCTGGAATTACAGATTAATTCACTGTTTAACATTTCCTTTCTGTTCAAGTTACTTCTGCCAAGGTGAGGTATTTGAAGAGAAACAAGAATATAATTTAATGCTCAGTTTTACTTCCCATACCATTGCAAGGAGGCAAGGTTTTTATACTGTAATAATAAATATGTAAGTGTTGCACCCATTTTAGAAATTATTGATTCTATGGGAATACACTGGATTTGGAAGTCTGGACTGGGAAAAAGTTACAATCATGCCAAAGAACCAGCAGGAAAATCCTTATATGAATGTTATGTGCATCTTAGTTCCGTTTCAAACAACATTATTTCTTGGCTATCACTGAAGGTGGGCTTAGCAAAGGGAGAAAATGCTTCTGTTGGGGGTACACACAGTACAAACTCTGTACAGGCTCTTTATGTACAGAGATGGGGCATTATCCTTGATTGTGTTACAGAGTCACAAAATCAGAGAATCACAGAATCAATTAGCTTGGGAAAGACCTCTGAGATCATCAAGTCCAACCTGTGACCGATCACCACTGTGTCATCCAGACCATGGCACTGAGTGCCATGTCCAGTCTCTCCTTAAACACCTCCAGGGATGGAGACTCCACCGCCTCCCTGGGCAGTCCATTTCCATTTCTGATCACCCTTTCTGTGAAGGAATTCCTGCTGATGTCCAACCTGGACCTCCCCATGCACAACTTGAGGCAGTGTCCTCTCTTGCTGGTTGCCTGGGAGAAGAGGCTGACCCCCAGCTGGCTACAGCTTCCTTCCAGGGAGCTGTAGAGAACAATAAGGTCCCCCCGAGCCTCCTTTTCTCCAGCTTAAATATCCTAAGATCCCTCAGCTGCTCCTCATAGGATTTTGTGCTCCAGACCCATCAGCAGCTTTATTGTCCTTCTCTGGACTTACTCCAGCACCTCAATGTCCTTCTAGAACTGAGGGGCCCAGAACTGAGCACAGCACTCAAGGTGCAACCTCACCAGTGCTGAGTACAGGGAGAATTTTTTTAAAAGATCCAGTTCGTCTTTTTGTTCAGGGATTTTTTTTTTTTAAATTTGACATTACAGAACTAAACTGAAATGTTCTCTTTTTTTCTACTTTTTTTCCCTGCCACTCTTTCATTTCTTGACAAAAGCAGAAACTTCATAAGATAAAGAAATTGGGGAGGGAGGACAGATGAGGGCTAGGAAAAAGTGAAGCTCTCAAAGTAGAATGCAGGGCTAAAGGATTAGAAGTGGATTCGTTTAATATTTTGGACCCATGGTAAATGAAATCCAGGTAGTGATTTTATTCTGGTTTTTTGGGGGGGGTTTTTTTGGTTTTTTTTAGTGTCTGTCACAGGAGAAAAACAAATCATAGTGGATCTTAAATTTTCATCTCTTCTGTTTCTGTTCCACTTAACTGCTGTTTGTGTCACAGAGTTACCTAAACTAGATATACAGCTCCTCTGCAGCCACTTCTTGCTATCCCAAGCATTTATTTGCCTGTGTTTGAGGTCAGCTCTGGTGTGGCACAGCCACATAACTTTTAGTTAAACTGCTGTGAAACACTCAAGTTGTGAGATAGAGCAATGAGAAGCCTCACCTGCAGCCTCCAGCCTTACACCTCAGCCCACTGACTCAGGAGCTGCATTTAAACCAGGGCTTTGATTTCCTGGCTCGGTCTGGCACCTGTCTCACTGCTACGACCTTGTCTGGCGAGTTGGGACTCTTGCCCAGCTCTGTCCCCATCACTGGCCCTGCTTTGCTGTCTCTGTTTGAGCAGTGGGATCTGTGTGCTCTGTCAGTGAGGTCACTGCCCTGCCTGCCGTGCTGTCACCCCCGCCAGCCTGGCTGCCCTTCCTGCATGGAGCAAGGACAACTGGAAATGTGACATCTTCAGGCAGGATGTATTTTGTAGCTGAGAAAACATTAGAGGCATTTCTGACTGCTTATATCTTTAAGCCACCTTGTTTATTAGGTAGCTTGCTGGTTTGTCTGTTGTTCAATATGCTGCTCAGTCTCAAAATATTCTACTCCTTTCTGGTCATGGAGGAAGAGATATCCTTGTCTTCTGCATTTTTATAAACAAAGTGACAAATATACAAATAATAGATAGGCCTGGATCATTTTGTAATTTAGGTGAAAGCCTCTGTGAAATACACAGACATAGAAAAGAAAAGCTAAAGTCCAAGGTATGTTCTACAAGTTATGAGGAAAAAATTAAGTTTGATGTTGTGGGTAGCCATTCCCTTTCTGTGCAATGGTATCAGAAGTCTAAGTGAACAGGAACGACTACTTCGGATGTTTTCCATTCCCATTGACTAATTTGGGGAAAATCCCTTTCAAATCAGCATTTTAATTAAATTTTTAAGGTAAATATTTCTAATATAAACATAGTTGATTTAATATAGATATATATCTTGTGCATGTATTTTCAGATTAATCATAAATTTTTTTTCTGAAAGTTGGAATTCTACATGTTGAAACATGAACTTTTTGTGTGCCAGAAAAGCGTATTTTTGAACTCTGCTGCTGTTTGTAGCTGTAGAGAAGCAAAGAAACTATGTAGACACATGCCTTTTTATGAGTGCACATATTGCTTGGAGGAAATGCCTCAATTTGTATTAATTTGAAATGGTTTGTGAAATATGCCTGCAACTGGTACTGTTGTCCTACCTTTAAGTACTTCTGGTCATCTCTTCTGATTCAATACTGTAACCTGCAATAATTAGACATGTTTCATCTGTCTCTGTGTCCATTTGTCTTCCTATCATCAGGAACATATTCTTGCTACTGGCTCCTCATCCACTGCCAACCAATCTACTTTATGTCTCCCCCATCTAAATAATTTCTTGTCAATATGCCATACCCAACTGCCCCATTTTTTCCCTGCCTTCATAGATCACATTGACTTGTGCCTCAAATTATTAAAGTGAAAGGTGAGAAATTTGAAACCAATATGAAACATTGGTTTTGGGCAGTTCATGGAACATCAGCGTGACCTGGATTGTCTTTCATCTCAGTCAACAATAAGTTGTCTGCTGGTGTGTATCGGAGCTGCTGTATGTTGTGTTTTACTCTAAAAGCACTTTCCAACTATGAGTTCTCTGTGTTAGACACAGGAAAGCAAGTGAGATCAGATTTGCGGTCATACATCTTTGAGAAGGACACATCTGCTCTGGTGTTTAATAACTTCCAACTGTCATGTAGTTTATAGTCTGTAAATGTTTTCAAAGACATGAATCAATTACCTTTTCAAGGGATAGGAATGGATTACAGGATAGGTGTTGCTATGCATTCTTGACATTCTGAAAAAGCATGTGTAATCAGTAAAACTGCTGTGTGTACCTCTAAATCTTAAGGCAAAATTAATAATTATGGTCAAAAGTTTACATTCTGTTTGAAATACTCCAGAGGAGTTAGCAAATAAAATAGTTCCATGAACACCTGCAAAACAAACCAAACCTCAGTTTGTGCTCTTGGGTATAATTATTGTTATGCTTGCCATGCAGTAGAAAGAGCAGATAGCTGATACGCTGTGGCTTACTTATATGCATAAACTTTATTCAGTACTTCTGTGACTCATGGTCTCATGCTAGGAGAAGCTCCCAGTGAACCATTCCTTTTCATTTTGAGTATGTGTGGTAGGCTAGATTCTGTTTTAGAAGAGTGACTTTTTTATAGGCCCTCTGTCAATGCAGGGTGTTGATCTTAGATCACAATTTTCACATAAAAGTTCTTTATCTACCAGCTCTGCAAACTTGTTCTGGTTACTAGGAGTCAAGGTTGGGCAAACTTCAGTAGTAAAGACACATCAGACAGGATGTAGGTACCAGTCACAAAAATTGCTTCATGCTGCTTGCAGACCTGGGACACTAATTAACAGTTCTGTTAATGATACATGATGAAAAGCGGCCAGGTAAATAGATGAGACTAAATGCAGAGAGAGCAGAAGTTTATGGTAGGAATGCACTACTTGCATAGAAACGCTTCTCTGACTGCATTTCCATTTTAGACTTACTAGTTTAGCTAGGAATGACAATTTTCCATTTTCAAATCTGCCTGGCAGAAAATGAGTAGTGCTAGGAAGAACCTCACAGAAGGAGAGGGCAGGAGAATGGCAGAGCAGGGTATTCCCTAGTGGTTGGATTTTTGTACACTCAGCATGAGTCAAAGCCATCAGGAGCCTCAAGTCTCCTGAATCCCTTCATTCCTGCTAATTCCACTCCTTAAGTGTGTGGACAGGAGCAAGAAAGAAGACATTTTGCTGTTGAAAAAGAGAGAAAATCTGCTGGGCTTTACTCAGAGCCACATGAAAAGGAGAGCCTGCTTCTTCATGATGTTACTTGTCACTGTCTAAGCATGTTATCCTCTGTGTATGCTAAACCATTTGTTTTCCATGCGTCATGGCTCTGCAGTATGGGAAATAACATAAAAACTGGTGTTACAGTCTTAATGTATGAGGAGAGTTTCTGACTATTAGCTGAATTGGCACGGATTTCTTTTTCTAGCAGAGGGCATCACTCCATGGACTAAAAACAATTAGGGAAAAACAGGATCACAGTGTATTTTTCTCCCCGGTTTGTAATAGGTGCTGGAGCTTATCTGCTGGCTGTTCATTAGATCAGTGTGTTTTGGCAGAAGCTTTTGTATCTTACAAAGGCTGTGCCATATGGGATCTCAGCTACCCTGACTTTGGAAAATGCCCCTAAGCCTTACACAACAACAGACAATTGACACATTGCATTTTTTACCTGCCAGTGTGCTCAGAAATCGAGTGTGTTTTCCCAAACATTTATGGAGTGTTGGCAAAGTATAATGCCCATTTGAAGCAACATTGAAGATGTTTCAAATAGACCCATTGTTTGCATCACAGCTGGTTAGAGAAGGATCCCTGTACATCTGCCATCTGCCAAAGAGGATATTGTGTTTTGTAACTGGCATCTCTTACTAATATTTTAGGCAGCAAACCTTGCAGATAGGACAGGAAACAGAAATAGGACTTGTGGTCTGATCCTGACTGCTGGTGTTTTTTGCAGCCCAGGGAAATTGGCTTAAGCTGTCTGGCCTACTGACTTTTTACATTGTGTAATCAGAATGATTTTGTACTGTTTTGTCATCTTCTGGTGGGGAAAAGAAAAAGCTATATATGTAAAACATGCTGTGATAAAAAGCTGCCTATGAACTAAAATAATTAATGCCCTTGTTGAAAAATTCAATTGCATCTTCAAAACTTTAAACTACAATGAGCTTCACTTGTAAGGGAAGGGGAATCTTGACAATATTCCTGCTTATCCTTTAGTTCCTACCATCATTAACAGCAAAGTTGACTATGATCCTCTGCCTGCCTTTATAGTCAGTCAGTATTGCCGAGCTCTGTAAGTTGGAAGAAAGTGAAACAAAGGTCCCAATAACCATTATTGACAGTCCCTTCCCTCAAACAGCAATGCTTTCCCACAGAAATCTGCAGAGAGCAGAGAACTGCTTTATACTAGTTGGTATTTAGACTGCAGTTCAAGGCTTTGAGATTCTTCACCTGGCACTGATGATATCCCTTTGTAGCTTGAGCTTCACAACCCAAATGTGTCAAAGGAGCTGTCTGTGAAGCAAACACACACTTGCTTCTTGCTGTGATGTTGTGGTGCACTTAAAGCTGTGTGGTTATCTTGGGTGATAATGTATTTGGCAGAAAGAAAACACCTCTGGGGGGGTAACAGAGAGAGGAGCTTTTTGGTATGAGCTCATGTCCCCCTTCTTTTTGTAGCTGTTTGTCCATTGGTGAATTTTAAAGAAGCCCTTGAGGATTTGGCACAGAATAAAAGCATTGTTCTGGCTTCCCTAGCACAGACTATCCCTTCACCTTCCTGCACACCCAAACCTGGCTTGTGCTGCTTGTTTTTCTCTTGGTTGGACCAGAGAAGCAACTCTCTTAAGGAACAGTGAACTGGAAAATGTTAGTATTCTGAGAGTCACTTTTTTCTGACATTCTGATTAAGATATTTCTGTAAAATCGTCTCCAACCAATTCAGGTAACTGAAATTTTGTAATTGGTGCCACAACCAGTTTAAGTGGTTATCCAACATTGTAGAACCTCATGCAGACTGATCTTCAGAAGCCATCAGTTTGCTCTGATGGACTTAGACATACCTATGAGTAAGATCCAAGTTGGATTTAGCCACTAGTTTCATTCTAAGCATTGCTGAAACTTTCTTGTCAAACTGACAGTGTTTTGCCTCTCTTCCATGTTTTATGTTCCATAAGTACCTCGTCCGTACAAAGGGGTGCTGTTATTTGGGAATCAAGGGTTGATTTGTATTATTTACTTATTTGAATAAACTTTGCATCTATTTTTGCCCTGTTTTAAGTTCTGATAAAGCAAAGGATGTTTCTCTTCAGTATAAAATACCACCAGTATCTAAGACCTGCCTTATTTGTTTTCCTACAGCAAATAATTTTACTGCCACAAGTTATGTACCTTTTTTATCAGAAAACCTAGTGTAAGAGATGTTCACTAACCATTTAACAACCACAGCAGATTTACACCAGCTGTAGTTTTGGCAGTGCTACCAATACATTTTCATGGTTTTATCATGCATTGAAACCTTGATAGCTGCCTTTGATAATTCTGGCATAGACACATATGGTGGAGTGGGGCAAGAACACCTGGAGCAAGGAGGGTGAATGGGAAGTGGAATTCCTATCCAGAGCAGGCACATCACACTGTACAAGCTTTAACACTGCTGTTACCAAAGGCTTTTTAGTGCTAGCAATAACCAGACAACTCAGTAGTTCTATTTCTAGTGCTCTTCCCAGCCCTGGGCCGTTATGACTCCTCAGCAGAGGTCAGAGAAAGGCCCTTTCCTGCTCTTACAGCTGGGCCCAATCATTACAATGGATACACAGTGGACAGCATGTGGAAGCCAGAGGTAACCTCTCCTTCAGCCCAGGTGGGAATTTGGGCTAGTGTCTGTCTGTCCAGTGGCCACACAGTGTTAGCTATGCCAGATATGGATTCGTATTGGACTTTGCAGAGACAGCAGAGCTCTTTAGGTAAGGGCAGTTTGACTGTGCTCTTGCCTTTTTCTGTAGTTAGTAGGCTGAGAAGGCAGCTAGAAATAACTGAAAGCAGTAAGATTTAACTTTTCTGGGTGTGAAATAAAGCTAAGCAGATACTTTTGGTATCTTTAGTACAGCTATTCAATTCCTCAGGTCTGTTTAATGACCTCAGTTCTGTCTGCCCATGAGAAGACCTGAAGGTGTTTGAGATCTCTGGGAGTGCTGAGGTGTTTCAGAATGAATCCTTGGTAACCACGTTGGTGTATTTCCCTCTGCTCTATGGAATGGTCTTCCCATTGCTACAGGCTGGGGCAGCTCAGGTGCAAGCACAGACATATTACTGTGTTAAGTGTTGATAGATAGACAGATAGTTAGATAGATAGACAGACAGATACTCACTCTTTGGAATAAGTGCTTGCACTATATTAAAAAAATGAATGGGCCAGAAGATTAAACAGTTTGTGAGAAACCGTTAGCTGATCTGTATTCGAGTTGTGATTGTCCAGGTATGTCTTAGAATAACTTCTAGGCTCTAAAGAGTTCAAAACAAGTTCTAAAATCTGTTGTGCAGGAAATAGTAGTGCTAAAAATTTATAAGGGATAATGAGTCTTGACTTTGTTTCAGAGAATTCTCCAGTGTATGTTCATGAGTCATTACAGTATAAATCTCTGAACACTTTACCTGCTCAGACCCTTTCAACCTCCTTAGCTTTCCATGTGTGATAACTTAGCATTAGCATTTTTGATGTCTCTCTTTGCAGTGGCAGCTATAACCAGGAGTCCTCTCTGTGTTGGTGCCACAGCTTTACTCCATAACCTGTAACCTCTCTGGCAGACTTTTTTGTCTTGCCTTCTGGAGGGCTGACCTTCCCTTGTACCCTATCCAGATAAAGCTCTCTGCTTGATTTTTCATGCATCTTTTGGATTCAGAGACTTATTTATAACTGGGAAGGCCTGACTTGCTGGCTTACTTGATCTTATTCTAATGTGCAGTGATGTGCCTGTGGATAAAGCATAGGCTGTGTATATAATTGGTATCCAGTTTTGTGGAAGGAGAGAGGTTCAGACTCCAAGGGCTGTCTGGGTTTGCCTTCATCTGATTGAAAAAAGGAATGTATTTTGGTTTGTTATTACTCCTCTGGCAATATTATGTCCCCAAACTTGATTCAAGCGCAGAAAGATTCTCCAAGTTCTGAAAAAATCTGGAACTGAACAAGTTCTGGAAATTTCTTTTCTGGTAATATTTGGTAGCAGACTTTACCAATGGTGAAATTCATCAATTCCCAATCCTCTACTAATCCTCTTGGACCATGACAATTATCACTTGTAATGTCACATAAACATTATGTTCACAAAAGTTTGTCATCTCTCCCTCTTCCCTGTTTGAGTTGGGAAGAAGCAAAGAAAATTCCACTACTGTTGAGGAGGAGAAACAAAGTGGAATTCCTGCTTTTGCAGCAGCTGCTGGTAGCAAGAAAAAAAGTTGATGGCTCTGGGGCTGGGCTGACTGCTGCTGCTTAGGGAAGCAAAGCTTTTGGTGTATTTTTTATATAAATTTTTATTATTTTTTATATAAATATTTTATTATACCACTCTACCCACTCGTCCCATGTCAATTGAAACTGGAGAAGTATACAGAGCAGCTCAAATCCCTGACATTTAAAAAAACCAAAAGAGGGTGCTAAGCCCAGTTTCCTAAAAACTCCATCCACAATGGTGTTATATTTTGTTGTGTGTGGTTTTGTTAGTGTTTTTTTTAAGGGGCAGTTAAGCTATAAAATTTTTCTCCCATTTCACGTTTTTGGTGTGATAGGACTTAACACAAAATTCTGGTTTGTTTCACCCTTTGATAGCCCGTCCGAGTGATTTACACAGACTTTTAGAGAGGCACCACCATCTCTGGTGCTTTGTTAGGAAGCCAAATCCCCCCGGGTGGCTTAGACAGATGCTCACACCTCGACTACGCCCTAGTTTGTATACTGCTCTAATAGTTACTAATTACCTATTCAATGTCATTACCACGTTTCTGGTTTTGGCACAGAATTACAGAGCAAGTTACAACAGTCTTACAGAAACATCACTGTGTATTCTGCCAACACAAGAAAATAAGAATTGTTAGGGTGCTTGCAGGGTGTGTTGAGAAGTCATTGTGTGTACTTAAAATGTCTGTTTGTTTTGGACTTTCTGCATTCTTTGTGGTTTGTTTCTTGACTGGAATTGAAGGACCTGAACAATTACTTTTTTCTCAGAGCTAGAGAGCAGATCCACTTTGGGGAAACTGTGTATTTTTTTACAGTTTGAGATCACTCAAACATAATGAAATAATCTTGAACAAAATGAAATATTCTTGATTTCCTTGGGTATTCTTCAGAAATCTGTCTATTTTCAGAAGGTATATGTTGAATATTATTCCAAGTCAAAGTTACTTAAGGGAGAAAAAAGAAAACAACAAACAAAAAAATCCCCCAGAACACAAATAACTCAGTTCCTTATATAGTTAGAAAATATTTACTGTGGAAGGAAATAATTCTTAAAAAGATATAAAGGAGACTAAGTTTGTTTGGTTTTTTTTTCCTTTTCATTTATCCTCCTGATCCTGCTGTGTATGTGAGACATACACTGCATTTTAAACCTTGTTAATTCCCTTTTTCCCACCCCTTTCTGAAAAGTGGTTCATAGTGAATATCCCATAGAGGGAGATGGTTTCAACAGGGCTAAATACCTGGGACAGAACTCCCTATTAAGGCAGGTATTTCTGGGTTTGGTGCTAACACAGCCCTGTGGGTCTGTGCCAGAGCTGCTCTGCACAGGATAACCACACATGAAATACCTTTCCTCACAGATTGGGTAGAACTTCTGGTCTGATTAATTGTACGTCTGCAGCAGGAAGTTTTCCTGGCATAAGATGATTAGTGGTGTAATTTGTCTTGGGAGCATTGCTATGCTGATAACAGACTGGTTTATTTTTATAAAAAGCAACAGTGGGAGCACTTAAGAGGGTTTGGCTGGCTTTGTTAAACAGAAAAAAAAACTGTAGTAAGAAATCAACCAGTCACCCTCTAGTAAGATCTTATCTATAGTGGAATTCTTAATTTTTACATTTAAATTGCTGTTTAGTTTTCAGAGTTCACTTCCACATGAAAGATGCAATTAATAATTACCAAAGCTATTGTCTGGACTATCTTTGAGGCAAAAATCCTTGTGTTTGAATTTATCTACTAATAGAAAATTCACATTTTGAAATGTCTTTTGTGGCTATGCCATCTAGTGACTCTAATTCCTTTGTCCTTCTTGGTTTACAAATAATCCCTTGGTTTACAAATAATCCTGGAAGAATAAGAGTACTGCTCAGTGTAAATAACAGTAAAGGAATCAAGCCCAGCATTGATGAAAGAAAGTAAAAATTCTAGATTACAGGACTTGAACCCAGCCCTTTCCTTTAGTGCTGCCAGTAGAGAGCAATATGCCTCAGCCAGGATAGCCCAATCTATGTCTTAATCATCATATTACAGAGATTTATTTGACTTATTGTGTCTTCAGTAGTGATCCTCTGTGTGCCATTGATCCTTCTGGAAATGTAACTCTTTTCTTTTGCACAGGAAAAAAAAAATCGAAGCTTCCTTATTTTTTTTTCACACTGAATTATGGGGAAAGTTTGTAAGTTCTCTGGGAAAATTGTGTGAGAGGTCAAGTAAAAACAATGTTTAGCCTTAGGTTTTTAGTCCTTTTAAATATGATAGGATGAAATTTTCTATGTGTGTGTGAGAAAGGTCAGTAGCCAAATAGGGGTAACTCTGCAGTGAATGTCCTCAGGGTCAGCACTGCCAAGAACACTGGATACACTCTTCTCTGTTGTGCTTATTTTTGGGCAGTGTCTTCTGATTTATGGACCAACATTGACTGTAGGGCTAAGTCAAAATGGAAAGCTAAAGTTTTCTGAAAAGGGAATACATGAAATTCAACTTGAAGGCTAAAAAGCAAAGTGTACTAACTTTGTTATAAAAAACTGTCTTGGAGTGATGTTACAAAAATCTGGTATTAGCATCATTAGCTTGTATGCTCAAAAAAAAAGTGGTCCTGTGACTTTAACTACACCCAGCCCCAGAGAGAAGAGCGGGTTGTTTTGAAAACTTTTCCCCCAAGCCTCACTGCAGGGGAGGAAGGGGGGAAGACTCTTGCTTTCTGGGGAGATGGTGCGCTGCGACAGCTGTCAAGGTGGCCAGCTCTGTTTCTGTTTTCTTTTTTCATAATTTTTTCTTCGCTTGCACCCTTTTATTCGATCTGCTTCGTCGCCCCCAAAACCCAAAAGGGCTGGGAGGACAGCAGAGCTTCCGGGCAACTCTGCCCAGCCCCCCCAGGGGGGCCCGAAGAGGAGAAAGTACATCTGAAGGGAAAGGACACTAAGATTACTAGCTTTTTATTCAGGTTTAATAACTCCTTTTACCCTGTTCTCCCCTTCCGCCTGTGCCTTACAGGGCACTCTGCATGATTTTGTCAAATAAATAGTTTTTTCTTCACTTCCATCTAAGAAATTTTGTTGTGGGTTGGGGAGGGGGGCGTTTGTTCAGAGCTCTCCTTACCTAGAGAATTTTATCACTAAACCAGGACAAAAACCTAAAATATTCTTTTTGACACCTTTTAGAATAAAGTTGTCTGCTTAAAATTTTGTTTTAAAGCATTACGTTTTTGTGATTGCTGTCCATTTCTTGGCTAGGTTAAGAGCATGTAGATGTACTTGGAATGCTCCATGGCTTTAATGGAAGCAGGAATTGAAAGTACCTGGAGTCAGTGCGTTTGTTTTTACCCAGTCAAGGAAGCTGGCAAATGATGTTACAAATTTTGGAAGAATTGTGGTTTTACAGACAGTGAAAGCAGTAGTTAGAGCAACACAATGTTGAGACAGTACTGCTGAGAACATAATTATGATCTGGTTTCCGCTGCTTAACTGATAAGTGATATTAAAACCTCAAATAAATTATAATTGTAGGATGATAAAACAAACAGCCCTGAAGTCTGACATTTGCAAGATCAAAAAGGCCATGTGAGATCTTGCATATTTCTCATTTGAAGCAACAGTTCCATGACACAGTAGCTGTAGGCACTGAACCACTCAGGCAAACAAACCTTACAAAGAAACTCTCTGGTTTACAATAACAGTTTGCAACACAAGCTCTGAAAATCCAACAGAGATGAGCTTTTGCTTAAAATGTTGGCATTTGGAAATTATATATTTCTATAATAATATTATTGATTTTTTTAAAGTGTGCTCTATTTTTATTTTTTAAGTTATATTTACATCATGCAAAAGCCTTGTAAGTGCCTTGAAATTATTGTATGTACTGCCTGGGATGTTTTTAATAGACAAAATCAGCTGGCTTTGCTTTGCAATTATATTGCAGTAACAGGGTTTTGGCTTAAAATGTTCCCTTCTAGCATATTTATTCATATAAGTTTATTTGCAATTTTTCTTGTACAAGATTTTCTTTTTATTTTGGTACTTGGAAGTTGGAAGTGTTCTGAGAATTAAAACAAGATTTTCACTGAAAAATTGTATACCTACTGAGTACTTTTGTGTTACTTCGATTATTGTAGAAAAGAGTAAAAAATGGGAAAATGGTGATAAGAGCACTTGTGTATCTTCACCCTAATCAGCTTGAGAGCTGTATGTTCTCTTGTGGTTGGCACCTGGTACAAAAGGATTTCTTGAGAGCAGAGGGATGCCCACAAAGCCTCAAGAAAATTCAGATTATAGCAAGGATATCTGAGTTTATGAACAGTTATTTCTTTGGTGTGAAAAAGTTGTTTGTAGCTACTGTCTTCTCTGTGATTAGAATGGAACAGGCAAGTTCAGCTCTTTGAAATTTTCTGATTTTACTTGTAGCTGTTCTTGGTTTGCTTTGCAAATATCTGCATTGATGTGTGCTCCTAAAATTAAATTACAATGCTCTAATATCAAACAGTGATAAGTTTTGTAGTTACGTATGTGTTGGCCACGAGCCAGGATATTGCAGGAGGTTGCCCTATAGCTGACTATGCCAGCTCCCCAAATTGCTGATACCTCTGCCATCATATAAAAAGCATTTCTAAAAATATCTGAACAAAGTACAGATATTAGTTGAACGAGTTGTCTTCCATCTAACTTCACTGAGATTTCCATTACCCAGAAGTAACCTCAGTCTGATGGAAGGAAACTCATCTCACTTAGTTTTGGGGATTTAATGCTGCCTTTTTTTATTAAGTAACTTAGAGTGATTGGAGAGTGGGAGAAGAAGGCATAATGTCCATTAAATCACTGAGGAACACTGAGGGAAAACTGAGGGGGCAAAGTCTTCCCAGCATCAGGAGTGGTCTGGAGCCAAGAGTGGACGTGTGCCTGCAGCCTGAGGTTATAGGCCAGTCATACATTCTCAGCTTTTCATAAATTGGCTGAATGAGGCCTCTTGAGATATTAACCTTAAGTATTCCCAAATAATCATAAAACTACTTCAGACACTGGAGTTTTGAGTTCTTCTGTGGTGTAATCATGTCTGTTCAAAGAAAGATGGGTAATGTTAAATATCTTGGCTTCATTCAATGTTTCAGCCAGTTTCAATATCATTATTTCTTAGATTTGACACTTCGATGTGTTACTAAGGCCTCTTTCAATCTGAAATTCCTAGCTGACATACACATAAACCTCATTTTACAGTTTATTTGATACAGTGTGCTCCCCATCATGTATGCAAAAATTTGTTTGTCCCCTTAGCAATACCTATATGAAGTGTACAAACAGAATGAACACAGCAGGAAAAGATGTAATTTAGTAGGGAAAGGGTTGATTCATGACAGGAATGCCTTTTTAATTTTAAGGAATAAATAAAGGAAATTGTTTGGGTCTTAACAGTTGGTCAAGTGTGTTCAGAGATACTTGCAAGCTCCCACAGCAATTAATCCAGATCAAGAGAGGATTAATTTGAAGTTTAAAACATCATCCATGCCTGAGGAGGGACCAGTGTAGAGTGCTCATGAATGGGGTAGAGAGCTGATTTGTATGAGTTAAGTTATGGATATGAAATCTCTTTTTTGAATTTGCAGGCTGGACTTTTACATCTTAATCTTCTGTAGTAGATTAGTAGCCTGAGTGAATATGGAGTGCAAAATACTATAGATCATCTTCGATTAGTATAGACCATAAGAAATGTAAATTACTTGACTTTCTGTATTTATTGCTGTAGCCAGAAGTTTGAGTTTTTCAACCTTTGGTAATCAAGATTTCTTAAGTAGACCAACAGTCAGCTTGAAGAACTTAAAATTCTTTTTGTATTATTTTACAATTTCACTCTGTTTTAGCTTGGAAAATAGGTTAATTTGTTCTGAAAGGAACTCTTGGAGAGGGGGGAAATGTCTATACTGAGCAGAATATGTTGTTCACTCGAGAGTAAATCTTGGAAATTTACCTGCGGCTGTATTGGTAAAATTGTTACAAATTCCCGAAGATTTTTTTCCCCTGGAAATAAAATTGCTATAAAGTATTTTATTAAACCCAAAAAAGTGTTTTATTAAACCCAAAACCCCAATTTATATAATAATGTAAATATTATATGTATTATATATGTATATTATATATATATATGTATTATAGTATCAACCACACTAAATGACCAGCCATGTGGAAAAGATTAGAGTTTTGTTATTTGAGTGGTCTGAGCTACAAAAATTATAGTGAGATTTTCATATTTGAGTGGGGAACTTCCTCCAGTCCTCCTGTTGTGGCTTTGCATTTTGATGGAAATATTCTGTTCTCAATTTTTGCCAGTGTTTGTAAGAGGCCTTTGACTTTTCTGTGATGATTTTTTGTCTTCAAACAATGAAACACCTATTGCTGTCTTCATCATTTTCACTGTCTTCCTTCCTCCCATCAAAAGCCCAAAGTGAAGCTTTTAAGCAGAGGGAACTGAATCATCTGAGAGCTTCCCCCTGCAGACCAAAAGCATCTCAATCTTTGTCTTCCCACACACACTTCAGGTGTCGTTTTTTGACCTGGACATATCCTTTTGTAAAACCCTCATGCACCTTGATAAAATTTTGCCTGCTTGTCTGTAATATTATTCATATTAAAATATGAAATTTTGCATACTTCTCTGTAATATCAAGAGCCTGTACTGACAACAGAAAATGGAGGAAAGGTGGCTGGGAGAAAACTCTTAAGCTCATGTGTCTGAACCGGCTTTTATGAAGCCTTGCAGTGTGATCTCAGATTAGGGGGCAGAACGGTGTGTTTCTGCTGTGAATTCTTCTCGACCTGCATGACAGGTAGAGAACAGAGCTGAAACTCTTTTAAACCGCTTTACCAGACAGACATGGATGTATCGTTGCATTAGACACTTACTACTTTGATTCTTTGGAAGGGAAAGAGGGACAAGGCATTTAACTTCAGGTGAAGAGGAAGGATGTGGGAGATGATGGAGATGGAGATGATGGAGATGGAGATGGAGATGGAGATGGAGATGGAGATGGAGATGATGGAGATGGAGGTGTGATCATTGAAGCTGCTTCCGGTGAAGACTTCTGTGTCATCAAACAAATACAGCAACAGGAATGCCAACAAAACAGGGCTCCTGCTTTGAATGTTGAGCTGGAGAGGAGGGTGAGGAATAAGAGGTTCATCTTGCACAAAAGGACAGGGGTGGTTCAGAATAATCCTCATGGATGCAGCTACATAGCTAAGAGCTTAGGCTGAACAAGATCCTAAGGCAGAAGGGCCCTTACTGCAAAGTACAAGCTAGTATTGCTTTTTCTTGTTTCATTTTCCTTTGTAGAGTTTAACATTTTGCTGAGCTAAACTTGGACTTGCATTTTCTTGTTTGAGCATCTCTCATAAAATACAATCTTGGGTGAAGTTAGTAGGATTTTTCCTACTGTTGCCTGAGTCTAGACTTACCATTAGATCTATGCCATAACACACTCTAGAATGCCCTCAGGCAAGGACTTCTGAGCAGGATTTTCAGTGGTGTCCTGCTTGGCCTGGAGAGCAGGGATGGGGATTTGCTCAGGAGAGGCTGTAAGTCAGTGCACATTTGAGCTAGACAAGCACTCTTCTCCTCTTTGGGATAATTTTGAGGGCTTTCAGGAATAAAACTGCCTTGGAGTGTTGCCCAACCCAGAGTGCTGATGGTGCAGTCTGGAGTTTAAGGGCTGATATTGCTGAGAAATCTGTCATAGGAGAAATCTCCTGTGTGCAAATGCCCTGCTGTAAGAGAATGAGTAAACTGTTCATGCTCCTGGCAACGTCCAAACTCACACTTACACAGTTGTTATTGTTTCACATGTTAAATATATTTTCTTTTCCAATATGCAAGATAAGATAAATAGAAGATTTTATGCAACTATAGCAATTTTTATGCCAACTCTGTGCTACGTGATTTATCTTTATTACCCACTAAAGCCTGAAAATTTGCACTTATTTTTCATGCTGTTTATTTTGGAAAACATAGTACTAAGTGCTCTTCTCTGTCTAGTTTAAATAAAGGAGTACAACTTGGCATTTGTAATAATCAAACTGACTGACTCAGGGTGGAATATCAATTCCTTCAGTACAAGCCTAAACCAGGGGATTTCAGAAAAGGCAGCATCACCGTGTACTGAGAAAAGATATAACAGATCAGGAATGCAAATATTTTAAAACAAAATTCTGCCAAACCTGACTTGTATTGTGTATTAGCCCCTGGCTGGCCTAATTTATCTGGCACATACTCAATTCTGACACTAGCTGATCATACTACTCAAAAAAAAAAAAAAAAAGGTGGGGGGAGGAAGTATATAATCTCTGCACCGTTGTTTTTATATACGTACCCCTTCTGTGTCATAGAACAAGATGCTGACAGATGGTACTTAGTCACCTGTTATGTCTGTTGATTATGTGCTTTGATCTAAAATTTATTTTGCTCCTCTTGGCAGCTGAGCTGTTCCTTAATCCATTGATAAAACCTGCTTAATAAGCACTTGCAAAGACACTGACATCACCAGGAGCAGACTGCGCTGGTGAGATCATGACGTGATGCCCGTAAACCCAAGAGAAGCCTTGTATTCAAGGCTTCAAGCAAAATGCTTTTTTGAGAAGCAAGTAACAAGCAGTTTTATCCATGCTTGGCACAGTTTAAATCTGATGTTTCCTTGTGTTTGTTTCAAATGTATCAATAAGGAGCGGACCGTTCCAATAGCTGCTTTCCTATGAAGAATTTGTATCTTGCCATGCTTTTCTATGTATTAAGACTACCAGAAACGTTGTTTCATCTTCCTTAAGTATGTGTGTAAATAAAATTTTCTTGTCACGGAACTGTTTTAAGAAGAGAGCCATTACCTTGTCTTGGGGTGACTCTCAGTGACTAAACGGAGATGACAGCTTGCCATGAGAAATGTAGGGAGCCAAAATGCGTTTGTTTTGTTTGGGCTTTTTCTTGCGTTTTTGTTTGGTTTTGTTGCGGTTTTCTGCAAAGCTTTTCTGGGTTTTCTGGGTTTTTAGTTTGAGAGTCCTGTCACTCATTAAATTTATGACTACTAAAGACCAGCTAAAGTAATCTTAATATATAAACCTTGGCAGGGGGGAATTATAAATTTCTGGTATCTTGAGGACTGTATTTCATTAGCATTTTAACAAAATCAGGTCTTCCCTCCTAAGCTGCGTGGCCATCTTTAGCCAACTCTTCCTGTCACCAAGCTTCCCTAGGAGGGTCAAGTGGTACAGCTTCCCTTGCCATCAGCAGGCTGGCAGGTCCCCTCATTCAATTATCGGGCCATATTTTGTCAGCATGGAAGCAGTGTCTTCTGCCAGCTCTGGGAGCTTTCCAGTCCTGGAACCTGCAAGGCTGCAGTGTAGGAAAACTGACTTTTGTTTAGCTTTCTCTTTGTCTGGACAGCTTGCTTGATGTCCTGTGAAGGAGTCGAGGGAATTAACTGGAAATAGGTGGGTAAAACTGAGTGACACGATACCATGAGAGATTGTCTCCTCTTCAATAATCTATCCTCAAACAAAATATTGAAGTTTACACATGAAAGATGTTAGGTTCCCCTACAAGAAAATCATGTTTATTTTAATGCAGGAAATACTAATTAACTGAGTTTATGATTTTGGACAGAATTCTGGAGTATTTAATTTTGAATCTGGCTATAACAACACATGGAGTTGCTGCTCAGATTTTCATTGAGTTCAGAATAGCGCTTCTGTCTTTTAAGATAAAATGACAAGGAAATTAGAATTTCTTTTTCTTTTTTGACCCTCTGACTGTTCACTAGAAAATAGAAGCAAAAGTATTTTTATAAATTTTGCCCTATATGATTATGTAAGGGAAGTATTTATAAGCATCTTTGTTCCTATAATCTTTTTCTTTGATAAAGCTAAATCTATAAAATTCCTGAGCAGATAGTAAAAACAGTTCGAATTTCACAATTTAAAAAAAAAATTAAATGTAACAATTCTTCTTTTTTCTTTCTTATTTTTTAAATTTTTGTTTGGCAGAGGAAAAGCTGATTTAAAAATATAGGCTACAGGACTGCTGGTTAAACTGTAAATTACAGAAAAGCATGTTATGGCATGACATTGTTGCACAGTTAACGATCATTCTTTTTTGGCTTGTTGCCTCCACAGGCATACTAAATAGGGGAGGAGAGGGGGGTGAAGCAAGCAATTTAGAGCTTATACTAAATAAATGCTGATAGGTTTGAAAAAGAAAAACAAACAAACAGAAAAAATAAGTGCAAAAGGCAACAAACACAGCCCTACAGAAACTCTCCAGCCCCTGGAAATCCAGGACAAAAATACTCCCAGAACACACAATGCTGTTCCCCATCAGATAGCTGTGCCTGCCAGACTTGGGGACATATGAACTGCCAGACATGCCGTCTGTCACGCAGCCCTTTGGGTGATGGCACTGCCAGCAATGTCTGCACAGCTCGGAGAGCATACAGCAAGGAGTGCATGAATGCTAGCAGGGAATAATGCATACCTGAAACCTGCTTTTTCTAAGGGAAGAAAATGGAATTTTCATGTGTGTGTTAGGGGAGAAGGTAATACGTCTTTCATCTCAGGAAATTCTCAGTTGAGGAAAGAGAACTGGGGGGATTTTTCTTGCTTTCTTCTTGGGAAGGTTTTGGGCTTCCACATGAGATGATGTGATGGACATGAGAGAAAACAACTCCCCACAATTTAAACCTACACTTCATGTATTTTTAAAAATTAGTTGTAATGAATGTTCATACTCTCAGTAATAAATACTGTAAATGTCCATTCCTATGAATATTAAAGAATCTGATCTTTAATTTCTGGATGAAAAATATACATGTTTAAGGGGTATAAGAAAGTGAATTCATTGGGTAAGCATTTCATAATTTCAGTGTTCTTCTTTCTCTTCTTACTTTAGTTATGATAGTATCCCATGAAATAGTAAGCTGGAGGAAGAGAGATTTTCTTTCCTCCCTGTCTACAACTTCTTCCCCCAACCTCCCAGCTCTTCTTTCTGACTCCTTTCGGTGAGGAACCCTTTCCTGCTTTCACCCAGCTGCCTTCCCCACCCACATACATACTTGGATCTGCAGTCAAGTCTGTCCTTGCTCTGGTGCACATGAAATGTTCAGGTGCTGCTCCCACCTCTTCTTTCCCACAGATCTCCAGAAGCCCCATGAGAGTCCTTTCCCTCCCTGCTTCACATCATCTCTCCCTTCCTTATGTGACACTGCCCATGCCTGCTGTTCTTCCTGCTGCTGGTAGAGCAGCACTGAATTTTGCCATCCCTAGTTTAGTTGTGTGTAAACTTGTGTGTTAACACGAGTCTGTTCCAGGTGCTGCAAAAAATCACCTCAGCTGCACTGTGGTATTGATGCAATTCAGTACTCACAAAGGTAACATCCTTATTTAAAAGCTGCAGTGGAAAGAATCCCAGGTGAGCCAATCCCCAGTTCACAGGCAAGAAATTAGAGATTTTCAGGGCTTTGGATGAGGCCAAGTTGTGGTTTAATATGAAGGATCTTAATGAGTAGGTGCAGTGGTAAATAAAGCAATTGATGCTGTAAGTCTGTATTATCTAAATTTTTTTCTTCTTGATGATGTTGCCAAACATATGGAGTTTTGAATGTTTTAACTTTAACATTTTCTAAATAATAAGTTGTCATGATTGATGCACTAGCATTTTAAAAAGATGGAAAAATTGAGATCATGGTATAAACTAGATTCTTAGCTAGATGTTGTGAGCATTTTTACACTTTGACACTGAAGTTGTCATCTTGGATTGCACCACTGGCAGTCCTTGCACATGATTGAGCCAATTCACTTTCCCAGAGTGTCTTAAAAATAGAATATCTTGTCTACTACCATCTTCTGATTAGAAAGTATTGTTTTACAGCTGTAAAGAAAAAAGAAATGTTTAAAATTCAGATTGGAAACATGTGTTCAGCTGGAGAGAATGCTGGGATAAATTCAACAGCTGTGGATTTACCATATATTTAGTGCTATGGCCATGAAAACTTGAAGTAGTATTCCTGGTTTGGGTCTTGTTGGTGATGTTTGTTTTTATTTCTTTTAGATAAGCAAATCTTAATGAACATTTTTGAGGGTTTTTTTTCTCTTTATAGCAATAAAGATGAATGTTACACAGTAAAAGGCAAACTGGTTGCAATGCACATGCTGATGAGGGAGGCCTAGGCCAAGAGTCAAACATTCCACATCAGTCTGGAAGATTAAAATGTTTGTAGTTTAGCGTTTTACATAGTTTTGATTGGAGTCTATCCAGATATTTGCATGCAAAGAATTATTGCTCAATGACAAATTGTGTTGATACAATCTAGTATGTCGGGAAATTTCCACTCCAGTATGGTCCTGTGCCAAGTATGATACCTCTTGGGAATAATACAATAAATAATGTATTTTGGCCTAGAGAGATCAGTGGACAGCAAATTCAATTTTCTAGAATTTGGAAAAATAATAATAATTTCTGTATCTCTAATCCAAGGTTATTATCATTTTGCAAATTTGTGCTAAGATTGTAATACAAAAAGCTGAAACCCTGAACCTCTTGCAGGGTTTGTAGAATACTCTTCCCCTGGCAGAGGGAACTCTGCAAATAGCATTACTTGGGCTATCTGTGCTCCAAAGTATGATTCTGCAAATGTGTTAAGTAGCATCTTCTTCCTAAACAGATCAGATACCACTGAGAAATTTTCTTTGTGTGCACTGGTAGCTAACAATTCCAATTTAAATCTGATCTTCTCCACTTTAACTTATATATACACCCTACTGAAACCAGGATAAATTTCTTCTCTATAAATACTGTTCTGGAGTTTGCTAGTGGACACTTGTTTCTGAGTCTCACTCATCTCCCGGAGCCCTGCTTCTCATCATGACAAAGCTACTGAAACCTTTGGGTGACAAAAATCCACTCCTACAGTAAGTGCAGCTTATCTGGTAGGACAAACAGGTTGTTCCATAAAGTTTAGAATAAACCTTTGGGAAGTTGCACTACTGTGAGGAACAATCTGATGCTGAAGTGCCTCTGCTGAAACATTCTGCTTTAGAAAGCCTGACATTACTGGGCTGATGTGTATTTGACAAAAAATATCTGAAGGAATGCAGATCTGACTGTTTTGAATTTTAGCACCATTTACTGAAAATAAGTCATGCAGGATCAGTCAGGAAATTTTAGTATGAAGAACTCAAGAGCTCCTCAAAGAGCTAGACTTAGACTTAGTAGTAATAGGTTAACTACAGTTTCCCTCTCTGACTGCCTTTGCATCAGAATCTGCATGGAGGAAACCAAGCGTGAAAGAGAGTTGTGAATACTAATCATATTTGTTGTATATTTGCCAAAATAGCGTGTCTTTGTTGTACATACCAGTAGCATTTCTTCTGCCTTTTTGATAATGGAAATATGTCAAAGACATAAAATATTAGTTTTTGACTGGCTAAAAGAGAAGGAGTCTTACAACTTTTCAAATCAAGTTTTGAATCTGAATATTAATTTTACTTAAATGGATAGGTGATATTGGGAATTTCAGTGCTAACTTTAATGGGAATCTTTCAGATTATTTAATTCACTTGTACTCTTTGTAAATGTTTTTTATTTGGCAGTAAACCAATTGTAGGAACAAGGATTAGTTTGCGTGTTTTGTGCTGAGATTACACTTAGCATTTATTGCATTTCATGTTTCTGTTGGAATATCACTGACATAATGAAGTAAGTTGAAAAGGCTTAACTTTTAAAATGACAGCTGAAGTCTTAACACCAAAATCTCTCTGATGATTAGATGAAATATTTTCTGTTGAGAAAGAGTGATATGGGAAAAGAGAAAGGTGCTAGTGGGATTTAGGTCTCTGTCAACGTTCTAATTGCACAGCTCATGGGTTTTAGTCACTCTCCTTAATCTTGCTTTGTGCACAGCTTCTCTTTGCTTCCGTTACATTCTCATGTAGCTGCTGCCTACTGATCGCTGGGCAAGTCACACTACTGTAGGAAACAATAATGTTAGTAGTACTTAAAAAACAGCTGGGTTTTTTTTGGTCTTGGTTTGGTGTTTTGGAGGGGCTTATGCTTCTTTAGGCACAGGGAAGGGAAAAGTTCTCGAAGTAACTTCTTAGTAGTTGGCAGGCAGAGGATTATAATGTTTTATCAAGTCCCGTGTAAACTCCCACTTTGTGCGCAATGTTGCTGTGTGATGACTTTAATTTTGTGGGGTAGTCTGAATGGTGATAGCTCTTACCAGGCTTGGCCCATGGTTTCATTTGTTACTTAAAATACTGGCCTTGTGAAGTAAATAAGTGTCTTTGGTTTCAAGCGTTAGTTCTGTTTGTATGGAGCCAGCAATAATACTTTTAGCCTGTTCAACACCTTCCTCACAGCAACCCTCCAGCCTACAGATTGAGTCTCTACCTGTTGTGAAGCACTTTGGCTGTTGTAAGACTCCTAGAAACAACGAACAAATTTGTCAGGCTTTTAGGATGCTGTTTCTAAGCAAGGTTAATAGGTATAAATATGTACAATTCTGTCTCCTTCATCTTGCAATCTTGAAAGACTGGAAATACCACAGTTAAACTCAGTAAATACATTGCTAGTAGAAGTGAAAGTACAGTTTTAGTAGCTCTCTAACAATTCAATGTAGTTTATTTACATACTGAACTCCACAAACAATTTCATCTATTTATAAACAGGATGTAAAGATGCTGCTGCAGAAATCTGTCTGAGAGTGATGGAAACTGGTTAAAAGTTGGAAGAAAATTGGAATAATGGTGTTTTACTGTCTTTAGTAGCTTAGAGTCAGTCCATCTTGTAATTGTGATCACAATTAATTGTGTATGTGCTTGTTGTGAGCACATGCAACTTGTTTTTTCACAGACTAGTTGAGTTTGCTTGTAGCACAATACATTTTTCCATTCATGCTGTCCTTTGAGCTGTGAAACTCTTCCTTCATTTGCATTGCTTTTTTTTTTCTCTGTTGTGTCTTAATTTTTGATGTCTTCCCTCAAATCTTTCTGTCCCATTCTTTTTCCTTCAACTCTTGTCATTCCTGTGTTTCTACTGAGAGGATTCTGCTGCGTGCTGGGTCAGAGGTTCATGCGAAATGAGTTCCTGACCTTTCTGCTTCCTTCAAGGCAGCGGTCACTTCCCAGCTGGCATAAACTGTGTAAATAGCAGAGCTGGGAGCTCTAGGAATGGAGGGAGAGAGCAGGAAAACTCCATGATCTTGTGGTTCAACCCAAGGTGATGCAGCCAATGTGTGGAAACAGAGTTTTTTTTGTTTGTCCCTCTGCTTCAGCAGTTCTGCTGTTGGGATCAGCAGTACCTTGCTCTCCAGAGCATGCAGGCAGTCAAAAAAATACAACATCCAACCTCCTCTGTCTATAGATGGCACCAGAAAGTGCTGGCACCAGTAGGGATGTCTCCACGTGATATTATTTCATGGACTTTGCTGCAGGATATTTCAATAAGAGGGATAATAAGTGGTTTGGGCTGACTGTTTTAATATCTATTTTTGTTATGGACTGAATGACCAGCAACAATTTTCTGTAATTGCCTGTAGTTTTCCTTGAACTTATGCAAGATTTTTTTTCAATTAGCCTGCTTTCTGAAGACTTTTCAGGAAACAAATCTCTTTATGGGCAAGGGGATAAGACAAGAAGTCAGATCTATGAGGAACTGAGAAACAAAAATCATCCCCACTCATACAATGAACCAAAAATTACCTAACATTTTGTGTAATGCAAAACATTTCTGCTGCCATTTTTTCTGAATATCATGGGAGGATGTGACAGGGAAACATAAACCGAAATTGCTTATTTTTCAATAGTAGATCTCATAGTATTTTTCTTGGAAATTGTACTCATCCTCCTCCTCCTGATAATTTTTTTTAGACAAATACCTTTGCTGTTTCAGCATACAGTTGACATTTTAGTGGGCTCTCCTAACATGGCCTGGCATTTCTTGCTGCAGAAGTTGGTAACACTGTCAAAACTTCCCTCAGTTAGTCTTACAAAAAAGTGTTGCTCTATTTTTCTTCCTACTGTGGGGTTTTTCAGTGATTCATTGCTCTTTGGAAGTATTATGGGGCTTGATCTCATCCTTAATTTGCTCTGCTTTTCTCATAAGCTCACAGCCTGTTGGTTTCAGAAAGGTGCCAGTGTTCATTTTTCATTTGAATTGGTTGCTGTTTACAAGCCAAATGCTGACAGATGTGGTTAAGTGAGCCTCGCTGTTCTATTTGTGCAAAGAATGTTGATTTTTATGGTGGTGTTTGTGGATATTTTGATAGCAGGCTTGTTTGTGTGCATAGCAGAGGTTTCACAAGGGATGCAGGACAAGACCTCCATGGAATTCCAAGGCATTTTGAGAAAGGCTTCCAGCTCCTTTCGGGCCTTGACAAAGTTGCTTACTGGTAAAACTTCCACAAGTGGAAACTTGTTGGAAGGAAAGCAGATCCAGGTGGCTATTGTGTAAATGTGGGGAGACCTCGTCTGAAAGGTTGTTAAAGAGAGAGAAAATTAGAAGAGGGTAAGTAGATGTTTTAGCTTGTCCTCAGTTCCAGGCTGTTTGTACATAGAGTTGTCTGTGAGAAATTGGATACTGACATAATTTCACACTTGTGACTGAATAATTTTAATTAAAGTTATTTATTCCTCTTTCTCCCACAGATCTTTAGTATCTCTATGTGTCTGTTAAGGGGTCATTAATGGAGAAAAGAAAGCATATGCTTTATTCCCCTTTAGTCTTTTACTAGAATTAATAAAAATGCCAGGTTTCAGATGTGCTCCAAACCACTGGGGACATGTGAGGTATCACTGATGGAGAAATCGCTTCCGCTTGTAACTCTTTGTTGGATAGAGCACTTTTTCAGTTCATTTTGATCAGAGATGTTTGGAAGAAACTTTTCTTATTACTACACTTTTTTAGTATTTGTTAGAGAGATCATATTGTTTGTAGATTCTTTTTTTTTTTATAAGATGTACTAAACTTCATCCCTCAGTGAGATTCTTTTCCACCTGGTAGGTTGTAGTTTCATTTTGTGCAAAAGATAGGTTTTTACTTTGACCTATTTGAGGAAGTGCCACCTCACAGTCAAATACTCACACCAGTCTTAAGGCAAAATATCACTTTACTTTCCAGAATCTTAGAATTAGTAGATGATACTCCTTCAGCCCCCGTCACAAAGCTGAAAGGATTTCAGAATTTTCCTTAAATCTGTATTATTGACAATTATTTTCCTTCCTGCAATATGGAGAATTTGGATATGAGAAGTCTTCATTCCTAAAAGAAATTTTGGGGAATTTTGTATTTATTTGATTTTGAGGCAATAAAAAGTCATGAGTAAATGAATTTCACCTGGTTTGGGTGGAGCTGTGCAATGTGGAACTGCCACTGAGAATTTCCCTGAGAATTCCAGTTTCGGGTTGATAACCCTGTACAGTACATAGGAATTTCAGTGCATGCCATTTCATTTATTCCTGGCTAAGCAGAAATCAATATGGGCCCTTGCACTTCTGAGCAATATACTGTATAAGAAACCACGCAAGGCAATCTCCTGGGGGGTTTGTGTTTGGTTATCACTCAAACTATTTGTAACATGAACCACAGGAAAACCCCCAGCTTTTCAAAGAACATATTCACTGGACTTCTCAGTGGGTTTCAGCATTGCCTTGAAGACCTGGGCAAAAATTATCTTAAAAGTACAGGGGGAAAGAGGGAGGGACACAAAAACATGATTGTACCCAGTCATCTGAGACATATGTCAACAGCTTCACCCTACACAGGTCAGTTATTTATGGCATGACATTAGTGAAAAGTAAGTGTTTTCTTTCAGGATGGTGTCTACAAGGTATAGAAATATTAAATCACGGGCTACAATTGCTATTCAAAAATAAATACAAGAGCAACAAGATGAGACACTACTGCATTATCTTATTGTTCATCTCCCACAGACAAATGTACTTCTGTCTGTTGATGTTAAAGGTTGGACTCACTGATCTTGGAGACCTTTTCCAACCTAAATGTTTCTAAAATTCTATGTTAAAATGGATCATGTAATTCGATTTAGAAACAAAGTGAATTTTAACGAAAAACATCTGCTGTTTATCAAACGCTTCCAAAATTTGTGTTTTGTGGAGGTACTGAGTAGTTAACAGCAAGCAGAAAAGAATGCTCTTTCATCTATTTGACCCTTGTACTAGCAAACTTGGACACTCTCGCTTGAGCAGAGATGCAGAAGACAGGTTTTTATAGCCCTGAAAGGGTGTTTTACTATGATAATAACTACTGCAACATGTAATTTTTATCTTTTTTAATGAGGGTGATTTTGAATCCTTTTTGTCTGTTGTATTTCCAGCTGTACTTGTGCTCTGCCCTTTGGATAGTTATTCCCCAGCAGACAAACTCATGGCTTGCATGTCTGAAGCAACTGTGAATTTTTGACAACAAAAACTTTTCTTCCATCAGGTGAACGAGTTATATTCAAACAAGTTATAGTCAGACAAATGGCTTAAAGATAGGTGGTGTGACTGTAAATTCACATTTCTAAGTGGTGAATAAGGTATGGAATTGTGGGACAATGTCCCTGCAGCTCTGGTTTTGGGCACTGGGAGGGGTAGGTTTTGTGTGCCTTCACAGCAGTAATTTCAACAAAAGTGGATGTGTTCTGAACATAAGTCTGGTGTTCTAATAGAGGGTAAAGAATCCTGTTCCCAGTTTCTCTGCACTGGTGTAAATACCAGAGGGGATTTAAAGGAAATGGAAGGAAATGCTAATGCAAGTCTACAGGTGATTCCCCATCCAAAACCACTGTCCTGTTGCTGCAACTTTTCCCCTTTTATTGCTCCTCTGAGAATGCTTTTCCTGCGTTAATGTATCAGATCTAATCTGAAATGGGAAATAAATTTTCTTTCAGTCAGTAAAAACTCACTTGATATTTCAGAATTTAGAATAAAAATTTCGTTTGAATGTTCAGATTTGTACAGATTTTCTTACATGAAATATTGGAAGGAAATATGTGGAAGCTGGTATTGCCATCATTGGAAGAGCCCTGTGATTTTTCTCATGCTAAGACTTTGGCTTATTTCCAGAAATTTATTTCTATTTCTCATATATGGAAATATTTTAATCTAGTCTTTTCTGTATTTTTTAAATTATGTTGGTTCACCATCATCTTTTCCCCTGGAGGTCACATATTTTAGTTCTTCTCAGATAGTAAATTATATCTGTGTAGACATTCAGATCATTCCTTCTAGTGTTTGTCATTGTATGGGAAAATATGGGGTCCGTAAGTTGATAACTGAGAAAATTTACCACAGCTTTGACTTTGGAAAGTGGAGAATGGATTACTTAATTTCCCTTTTGAAACTTGTCAGTTTTGTGGTGTAAATGATTTCCCTAAGTCATTCATACTACTTTGAGAAGAAGGGTCAACCAGGGACTTCTGTAACAGCAAAAACAAGCTGTTAATAAGATAATCAATGTGACAGTCACATGCAATTAATTGCAAAAGCAGCTGATCATAAAATATAACCTTAAGTCAATAATTTCTATTCAGATTTATTAATAGCTTGTGAAAATACAGAAGGACTTTATGATATTTAGGTTATTTCAGCTGTGAAAGTGAGATGAGTGAATTCTTAATGTGTTCTTTATGAGAGAGAAATCACTTTATAATAATGCCAATCTCAGTGGTTTGAAAGGAATCGAGAACATGTTGCTCACATCATGCTCTTCCTCTGTGTATGTTTCTGAGTTTAGATTTTCTCACTATTTTCTTTGTTTAGCATTTCCAAATATTACATGTTTTTTCACAAATTGACTGCTGTAATGCAATCGTGAATATTTATTCTATATTGGTATTATTGGAATAATATAAAACAGCATAAGTAGTTTTTCCAAGTGCCTTGTAATGAATTCCTCCTTTCGTTGTGTGCAGCAAACACCAGAATGATTTTTCACTGCAGTCTTGAACAGAGAAGTTAAAAGATCATGAATTCTCATAGGCATTTACTGTTAATAATCATCAACATAGCTATATCATGAAGAAAAAACCCTTTCCTATTAGGTGATAATAGGGGAAAATAACCTAGCGAGTTCAAAATCAGTTGAAGTATTCTTCAATATGGGTTAATTTTTAGGAAAAAAAAATATACACTTTGGACAGGTTGGAAAATTAAAGGCAATGTGCGTGCATGGTGCATCTTTTGGGGTATGTTTGGCTTTTTTTCTCTCATTCATCACAGACTCTGAATCTGAGCATTTGTTATGTTTATCCTTTAATCCTGCTGTCTGGGTTTGTTTATGTAAGATTTATTATATAGCCAGGGTGGGTAGTTAAATGAAAAACCAAACCTGACCCTCAGTCAGTGCAAGAATACCTACAGATTACTTTTCTTGACACAGACAAGTTAAATTTATTCTTAATTTGTTATGTTAGAGTTGGGCTCCACATTTCCCGAGCCACCAAGGGACAAAAATTGCTGCCAGTTGCATCTGTCTTTTTGCACTTCATTCTCTAATGCATGAACAGCAAAACAAGAAGAAAAAGAAGCTGGGTACTTTTTCTATAAGTATTTCCTTGAATTAGAAGCTCACTTAATGACCATGTTTCATTGTGTAATTAATAAAACACTTTTATACGTGAATGTGCTACTGGCTGTGTACAAATCTTACCCAGCAGGAGTTTCTTTGGTCCCTGGTAAACTTCACAGAAAATAATTGATAGATTCCAGGAGCATAGGGCTTGGCTGAATGAATATAAAACCCACAACACTGTGAGTGCTCCCACATTTTTTTGACACAAACCCAATTTCAATATGTATAAATACATTCAATCCCTAATAAATAATTTATTTTAAAATACTTGTTAATGTTACAGCTTGTTCTGCTAGGGCACTGTAGATGGAGGTTGGCTTCCTGGTGCTTTCCATTGTTTTTTTCCTCTATTTGATGAATGTGCTGAAGCAGACTGGAAATAACTAGATTCCCTAGTTGTCTGGACAGTGACTGAATTAATAGTTGTGGAAATCACAGATGTTTTCACTCTCTGCATGTTGCATTCTGTACTCATAGGGAAAGTGTAGAAAAACCGTAGTGGGCTTGTCCTGATGTGCTGCTGGGAATTGCAGATTAAATTCATCCTGGTTTAAAAGACCTACATGAGGTTTATTAATCTTTAAAATCCCACCTAAATCCTGTTTTAATTTCTTAAGTTGGATTTAAATGATGTCTAGTACAGGCCCTTTGTAGAGAGGAGGAAAGAAGTAACCCTGCAGGTTACTAGAAACATTATATTTTGCAATTTCATCAAGCCATATATAAAAGGATTTCAGGGCCATCGATGGACTGATCTTTTGTGAAAGCCAAACTGCATATTTTATCAGGAAATACATCATTTCTGCTTCAACAAAAACTCAAAGGAATTCCAATGATTAACTTACCAAGCTTAGGCTCTTAAACAATGATTATTGCCAGCTCCAGATATTTGGCTACTCCCTGTGACTCCCTGCACATTTATTTAATTTTAAAATGTTTCCATTTGTTTTATAATAATGTTTTTGAAGGTTTCTTGTTCCTTGGGGTTTTTATTGCTGCTTGTGAAATACCCATGCAAGCAAAAGACAACGTACATTGATTTCAGCACTTCTCCTACAGTGTTTTTTAAAGTTGTTTAAAGTAACTTGTGTGAAAAATAAACTGAGGGATTCTCCTTCCTCCCAGCTCACTTGCTTTCATGCTTGTGTCATTGCATATTCATATTGTTAATCTAAGTGGAAATGTCAGTTTTCAATCATGGCACCTCTAACTGGGATACAAAGAGGTTAAAAATTCCAGAGAACACTGTAAATCTGATGGCAAATACGGAGTTTTACAGTAGTTCTAGGCTGTGGTATTGCTTGTATAGAAGAGATGTACGATAAGCTTGAACTGAAAATACATTTTCACTCCAGTCATGTTTTGTTTTGTGGGGATGATGTGGGTGTGTGGTCCTGTGGTCAGAACAGGAGAGTGTAAGCACCACAGGAGCTCTGACTCTGCACAAGCTATGCCATTAACTCTCTGGGCAAACCACAAAACCTCTGCTGCTCATTCTGCTCATTCAAACTGGATAAAATGCTGACTCCAGAAAGGTCCAATAACCTTACTGAGCAGACATTTGGTATGCTTGAGAGAGAGACATTTGGTATGCTCGAAGAAGAGAAGCTGTGAAAATTTTAAAAATACACATAATTATTGACCTAGACTACAAAGTTTTGCTGATATCCCTGAACAGCTAGGCAGTGAACCGCAATGTATTCTCTTTCTGTATCCAGAGTAGGTAGTTTTGGCTTTCAAAAGCCAGAGTAGTGCTTGATTTGCAGTTTTAAGAAATTAAATACTAAGTTGCCCATCTGTACTGTGTATTGTTAATATTACAAATGATATTTAGGGTAATATTGAGTATTTTTTGTCAGCTCATGGTTCATTACAAAGTAGGTCTAATTAATTGCTGTCACATGCTTTAAGGTGTGGATGAGTGCAGGTTTTACTTAATTTCACCCCATAGGCAAAATATTTTTACTTAATTATGTCTAATTTTCTACCTTTTCTGCTCATTATCTTGTACTAACAAACAAATCACAACATATGTTTGTCAGAAGGAGCATGAACTGACAGAAGAACAACAAATCAGTGGGTGGGGAAGTGTGGAAAATAGTTTTTTTGAGGCTTTTTAGGCAGACAGATTTGAATTCCAAGACTGACTTTCTGCACCTGAAACCATTCCTGAAATAGTGAATCAAGCTTGAGGCATAATTTAAGGGAGGGACAGGCCTACTTGGAAAATTAGGATTTGAGTGGTCTCCAAAGTTGAAAGAAAATACGTCAGAGCAGGTGGGATTTTTTTTTCCCTCCATGAATTATTCTGCTAAAATGGAAAAATAGACATTTAACCAAATGGTCACTAAGGTGTTACTTTGGTCAAAACATAAAATAAGAGGAAGATGAAGTCATTATGTCAGTGGAGAGTGGATTAAATTTATTTGGCATTTGCTAAATGCAGATGTTGTGTGGGTGGGGAAAGGGTTACTGTTGGAGATTATTAAATCAGGATGATGAAATATGTGCTCTCCATGACTGCCTCTATTTGCTAATTAATTAGAAAAGTGTGTTGCTGATTGTCTTACAAAATTGGGCTCTAAATCATTAAAGTTTTAAATTCCCAGGAAGTCCATCTTCTCAACATAGGCTGTCATTTGCAACGTCTCTGTTTGTACCATGTGTAGCAATTGAGAGTAATTTGGATTTAGAATGATTGCACTGCATTGCCTTCTTCAACAGGAACCTGCAGCTTCAATTAGTGGTCAAGTAGGAGGCACAATACATTATTGGGAGTAAACACAGGATAAAGTGTCCTGCCTCTGCCTCCAGGAGCTTGAAGCTGAAAATGGACTGACAGAGCATAGGCAAGACAGCGAAGTGCTGCAGGCAGTGGGTTGATACAAAATGCAGATGTGTTTGCAAGAGGAAAATTGTTTTATTTTCTGTTTTGCTTTAACTTCTCAAGGGCAGTCATTCTGTTGACACTCAGGAGTTCCAGACCAGGATGAGAAGAGGAAAATGAGAATGGGGATGTCAGGAAACACAGATTTTGAGAGGGGTAAGCATTTTGTGAGCTCTGATGGCACTGATAACCTGACCTAGGTGGCAGAGTCTTTAGCATTGTATGGTTTGACTAATATCAGTTCTTCAAAAGATCTGACAGGAGCATTAGTTTAAGATAAAAGTCTGTGATTATCCAGCAGATATGTCCCAAACTAATAATTTGAAACTGGCTTGACTTTCTCTGGGAAAATGTAAGGAAGGCATGGATAGCAGAGCTCCCCTCAATACCAGGGAAGGTTTTTCATATCATCTCGCATGCTTATCAGGCACCATCTCATTTGTTGCATGGACTTGCTGAGATGATTCTGAACTACATATATGGTTGGCTGGCAAAGCATGTTCAAGAAGTTGCTCTCAGTGATCCTCTGTCAAGTGAGAAAATTGTTTTAATGGCATTTATGCAGAATTTGCCTTTTGGTTCACGTACATTTCCATTATTTTCTTGATGATAGGGATGGTATCCTAGAAAGGGTGCATATTGAATTGACAGGTGCTACAGACAATTGGAAAAAATGGGAACAGCTTGGAAAACTATGCAGTAAAATAACATTGAGAAACATAAAAGAAAATTATTAAGAAAAAGTAACAAATTATGCACTTCGAAAAGAGCAGCTAGATGCTTCTTCTGAAGAACAAATGCATTCAGAATTGTATGGACTTCTGGTGGACATATGCAAATAGGGGTTAACGTGATATTTTGTAAAAATTCCAAGTAGGGATGTTTAAGTAGATGTCTCAGTTGCACCAGAAGTAAAGTGATCCTCCCCTCCATTGAGTGCTGTTACAGTTTCTTCTGAACTACTGTTCCCTGATGTTAGCCTCAAGTACCTAAGACAGCAGCAGGTTAAACATTTGGAAAGGTTTTTGTTAATGCTAAGAGTAGTGTGCTGGAATGATTGCTGGGTTGTGGAGCTTCCACTGGAGATCTCCAGAGCTTGGTAGATCTTCACTAGTGAGGTGTGAGTTGACTACACCTGAAAAGAAAGGGTGAGGGCAGCCCAAATGAAATTTTAAACCTCCTTCATCCCTGCTTTTTGTGATTCTGTATATCATTCATATATAGGTATGAACACCCTGCTGTGGAGTTCTCTTACTTACCCATTGTGTGTGCTTAGCCCAATGATTTGTGATTTTAGCAAGATGTAAAGTGGGAATCCTGCCTGCTTTGCCACAAGGCACTGATATTTTGACAGTTCCATTCAGTAACATTGCCTGAGAACATTTTTGAGGAATGAAATGCCTCCACACCTTGGACTGCATATGCATTTACTGACTCTGCATTGTACAAGCTGAGTATATTTAGTACGTGGCTCAGTTCCTTCTGGTACACAAAGTTCTTTTATAGTTTCTGTGACACCTAAGAACTTGCTTAGGGCCTCTTCCATGGCTCCAATCCACCAACAGTCACATTTTTGCTGGAGTGTGATGTTTGTTTGGGAGAAGTTGGAAGTAAAACAAGATCAGATTTGAAGTTGGGTTTTTCTTAATACACTGAAATATATTCCAGATAACTAAGATTTACTATATTCTGAGGAGGTCAGAGTTTTGTGTCTAATTCCTGCGGGAAGGGAAAGGAAGTTTTCCTACATTTTCTATTTGAGTAATCTCAAGTGTAACTTTTCAGGCATTTCAACAGAGCAGCACTGAAGTTGTGTCAGGGGAGGTTTAGGTTTGATTTTAGGAAAAGCTTCTTTACCCAGAGGGTGGTTGGGCACTGGAACAGCTCCCCCGGGCAGCAGGCACAGCACCAAGCCTGACAGAGTTCAAGCAGTGTTTGGACAATGTTCTCAGGCACATGGTGTGACTCTTGGGATGGTTCTGTGCAGGGCCAAGAGTTGCACTTCAGTGATCCTTGTGGATCCCTCCCAGCTCAGGCTACTCTATGATTGAAGGTGTCTTCCAGCACTGATGATTCTGTGAAATGCCATCAAATTAAAAGCAGCTTTAAACTGTAATTTCATGTCTCTTGGGAAAGATATGTCATTGCAAAGAGCTAGTTAAACAGCGAGGAGCTTCTGAGATGTCTTCACATGGTATCTCTAAGATCAAGTGAGAAACTCAAGTAAAGACCCTTGTAAAGGAAGAATACAAGGAAGGCCTAGACGTTAGAAACTGGTTGGATGGCATCTGACCTGCCAGAGCTGTCTCTAGAGCTCTGTCATTTGCCAGGGCAGGTTAACTGCTAAGAAATTGTGTTTACCAAAAAGCCAAAACCTCTTCCCGAGCTGTGCGTCAGGTTTCTAGGTGGAGTTGCATGAGCTAGTTTGTCATTGTGTCCCTTGTCATTGTGTCCCTACTGCATTCTGCCAACCTTCTCCATAATCCAGGCCATGAATTATAGATTATTTTAGATTGTTTTATAGCATTGTTTCAAAGAACTTCTTATCCCCTAATAATTACCTGCAGACATGCTGATACATATTGAGTTCTTAAAAAAAAAAAACCAGCACATAGATATCACCTGAAGAAAGCAGACCTTTGGACTGCTTTCATTCAGGTTACATGAGGTAATATTTTACTGCATTATGTCAATTGTTAGGAAGCCTAGGATGACACAATTTCCTAGGGCTGAAGTGATTAATTAGAAGCTTGGGTTGAGATGTAAAATTAAATACTTGTACCAGTACAATCAGCTTTAGTTTCTGTGTACTGAAACTGTAATGAACTGCTATGTAAGACCAGACATTTCCTCTAGCAAAAGTGGAAATTCAGCTGGTATGCAGCTCTTTGGCAAGAGATTAAACAAAATCTAATAGCTTAAGTTATATTTGCAAAATAATTCTAAACCACAGGACAGTTTCCCTTTTCATTTTTGCTACAAAATTTAAAGGTCTTTTGAGTGTGTTTTTTGTTTCTCTTATCCCTTTACTTTTATAATATCTGATACATATTTAAAATGTCAGATTTCATCATCTTTATAACCGTTGAAACTTTGGTAGAACTGAGTAACGAAGCATACTGTGGACAAAGCTGCCTTTTGACCCAAGTTATCAATACCCGTGATCCCTGGATGTTATTGAAAATAAGTTAAATTTGAAAATGGACTAAATGTTCCCTCCCAATTCAGAATTCAGACCCAATGGAAACTGACAGACATGGGATTTGAGGTTTTGTTTCTTTCTGTTTTTTTTTTCATTTGTCCAGCAAAAACTTCCAGATCAAGCAGACTTTCAAAGCAAGTATTTCACTGACTTATTTTATTATTTTTTTTTTTAATATACACAATGTGATGGTTCTGGTCACAGGTTTTAGAGGTGGCCTATCCAAGCAAAACTTTGGACAAGTGAATAAGCACACTTTCATGAATATGTAGATGGAGACCAGCAGTGAGGAGCTGGATTAAAAGAGGTGGTTTTGAGAATAAGCAAGTCTGAAGCCACAGAAGTTATAGCTGCACTGGTGAAGTAATAGCTTAACCCCCTGAGGACATTACCTGACACTGAGAGAGGATTGTGTGCAGCTAATGACTGCTGGAAGAGGAACATCCTTTACGAGAGGTGGGGTTTGGCAGAGCTCTGAAGCAAAGTCTGTGATGTTGGGACCTCTGTTACACCCTTTGCTCTGCATTTCTGGTGGTTTTTTTTCGCCCTGCTCACAGCCCTGGCATTGATGGTGGGATTTGGATGTCATGTGCTTCTGATGTTTGGAACATTGCAATATGGTTTTCCCCTCCAAAAGTGGGCACTGGTGGTGGTGGGAAATATTCCAAACAGTTTTTTATGACACAAACAAAGGTCTCTTTTCCTGCCTAGTGTTTTAAGTAAAACACAACACTAGATGGGGACAGACAGGTATTCTTGTTATGGTGAGGCAGCATGACAAAAAAAATTTCTCTCACCATTTAGTCTCTTCCCAAAATCCCCCCAGCAGTAAAGGAACCTAGCCAAAGGTTTTTACAATTATTAGCATTTTTCAATGCTATAAGCTACCTTGAGATTCCAGGCAAGTCTAATTCATATGCAATGTTAAACCATGCTTGAATATCTGTTCCAGTTTAAATAACCACAGAGGTAACACTCCAGAAGGTCTACAATGCAGAAATGGGGATTTTTTGAACAGGTAGTAGTTCATTTAGATGAATAGTCTTTACCAAACTGCCTCAGAGAAATTACCACTAACAATTCAAGTAAATATACTTCATGCTAGCAAATACATTTTCAAATATTAAAACGTTACTAAACTATCAGTTATGCTTAATTTAGTGGTTCTTGACGAATTCATCAGCTAAGTTAAGCTTCATTAACTGATTCTTGCCGAATCATTTAGAAATGTTGTAATTATTTCTCTTTTAAGTACAGGGAAACTGAGGTAGACAATTCAGGTAGTTTGCTGATGGCCATGTACAGAATTTACTCTATAAACAAAATTGAAAGTTAGGTTCCCACGGTTTCTCCTTTAGTATTAAAACTACTAGCCCTGATTTGATACCTATTTTAAAAAAAAACAAAAACCAAACAAAGAAAAACACCACCACCAAGACACATCACAACAAACAGACAAAACCCAAACACGCTCCACAAAAAAAAATGCATCCAAACTAACCAGCCTTCAATCTTGGTTTACAAAATCATCAATTTCTGTACTGACTACTCAAACAATATGTAAAAATTATTCCAATTAATATATATACTTTAGAAAAGGCTTTGAGACCCAATAGAAATTAAACCAAAATCTTTTGGTTTTCAGACCTAGTTTAATTAGTTCATGTTTCTTCCATTTGTTGACTCTAAAGTGTAAGGAGTGTTTTACAACTGGTTTTTAGGCTGGAAATGTAACACCTTTTCTGTCAGGAATATTTCTGTGAAGTATGCATTGTAACCTTTCACAAATCATCACAGTAATAAATCCAGTTTATTTCCAGATTTTCAAAATCCCTGTGGCTGGATAAAAACACCCACTACAGAACTCACCTCCACTTTAGTGAAATGACCTGCAGAACTGGTAGTATAAAAGAGCTGTGAGACAGCATCCGAAATTTGATTTCCCCTACCACCCCGTTCAGATTTCCAGCTTGCTGTAAAAAGACAACAGGACTGAACTTGTGCAGGAACTTGTGCAGGCAGGCTGATGTCTTTGAGTGGGGCAGAGAAGCACAGGGAAAAAGAAAGATGAATAGAGTTCCTCTGGTTTTTGCGTAAGTGCATCAGACCCACTGGTATGTGCTTCCCCCAGTCCCTGGGCAAACTGGGGCAGAGGAGCAAAGCTGGAACTCTCTCCCTGCTCAGCCAGCAGTGTCAGGATTGTTTTCTGTGCCTGAGTCTCTCTTCCACACAAGGAAATCCACTGCTTGCTGAGGTTGTATTTAAAAATCAGAATTTAAACCATAAATCAAGGCTGATTCTGTCATTATTTAGTGACTAATATTGTTGTTTTGTGGGGCAGGGAGAGACAGCAACCTTTCAAAGCCAAGTCATTTGACCCCAAACTCTAAAGTGTATAGGAATCAGGCTCTTACTCTCATCTAGTTATGTCTTAGAGGAGACCACAACTGTAAGATGTTGGGGGTTTCACTGCTGCTTCTTAGTTGGATTATGTGAAGCTGCTGTGAGTACAGAGAACCAATACTCAATACATGTAACAAATTATTATATGTACAATTCATATTTTATACGACAGATATTGAATACTGTACAGAAAATGATAACCAGCGCTTGTATAGAGGCACAGAACAAGTGGATGAATGTGTGTGTTGGAGCTTACTTTGCTTTTTTGACTAAGCAAGGACTCATGATGTTCTTGTTCAGCTAACTCATGACCATGATAGTCATGGCTTTGCTTTGCGGAGCAGAAAACCAGCAACTGATTATTTACTTTGAGCAAACTTTCTTAAACTCTCAATCTGTTGTGTATCTCATGGTGTAAGGCAAGGCACCACTTCTGCTCTTCTACAGTACTTTGGTAGGTTAGACGCTGCAGCTATCCATAGGCTGAGTCCCTTCCCTTCCTGGGATACACCAATGCCCTTTGGATAGGCTAACAGCTTCCTCTGGAGCGTGCCACAAGTTAGTGGCAGTTTTCCTTACAAAGAGTCCATCTCTGAGCATTCTTGCACATCTGTGTTCCACTGCTTTCTGTCATGGGATGTGTGCCGAGAGCTGGTGATTTGTGGAGCAGCCCTTGCAGGGGTGGCAGGGACAGCCCCTCTGTCTCTCTGGGCAGGGGTAGTGGAGCTCCACCCTTCCCTTTCTTCTCCTGACCAGTGCTGCCGGTTGAATATTCCCCATGTTGCCTGAAGCTGTTCTTGCTCCAACTGTTTACATGTAAATAATTTATATGCTTTGTTATTAGTGGAGTTGGAATGGGGGGAGGGGACAGGCAAGGCAGATGCAAAACTTGTTTTCTTCTAAGTGGGAAGGAATTTTACTGTTCTTGGACACCTGGGGTTTGATACCTTACAGTGTTGACACCTCCAAGATTTTGACACTGCCCTTCTTATCAGGATGTTTTGCTTCAACACTGATGAAGGTAAAATATCTGGAAATGTCTAGCACTTTGTAAAAAGCCATCTGAAAGAAAATTAAATATTTATAGGTTTTGTAGGTAGATTGGTGAGACACACCTGCTATGGTTCTAGCAGAAGTGCTTCTCACTCAGTCTTATCTTTGTCTGTAATTGTTTCCAATGAAGGGAAGGACAACCTGAAGTACAACAGAAAAACACGTAACTACTAATATCCTATTGTGTGAAGTTATTCCAGAGATAATGCTTATATATTAATATGATCCCTTTAAACCTTCTAAGAAGGCACTGAGCAGACCTCAGGTCCTCTGACTTGTATAGCTAAGCATGAAAACTGAGAATACTAAAAATCTGAAGTGTTTTCTTACATCCAATGTCAAGCCTAGTGACATTATAATTGTTACTAGTGATATCACAATTATTACTGTAGCCAAGATGGATGCAGCATTCCTAACTGAAAGGAGGTAAATGTTTGCAGACGTGAGTGGCAAGGTTTACATTTCCTTAAGAGTTCTGGAATAATGCTTTATGAGTTAGGAGTCATAACGTGCACTTAGGAAGTCTGCAGACTTCAGCAACAGAGCTGTATGGACCAAGGCAGGAATATTGAAATCTCTAAGGGATGTCAATGTTCTGGGGAAAAAAAAATACCAAACTCATTTCTTCAGCCCCACTGCTGCTTTAGTTGTCTGATATTCTGAAGTAGCCTGAGAAACTGCAGGTTACTAATTGTCTGTATTTTTGTTCACTGTGTTTCCACAGCATCTGACACTTGATCTTCAAAGGCTATTGGATGTCAGGTGCTCTGGTGTTAAGTGAAATCATACTGCTTTCATCTCTGCTATTTCCACTATATACAGGGATCCTTCTTGCATGACAGTATGGTTGAAATGCTTCAACTAGAAGCTGTGGAAGATGTTTCCTAAGCTTCAAGGAGAGGGTGCTTTGCCTCCAAGAAACAAAATGGTATCATTTTCTGCCCTTTCCTTGTTATCAGAAACATTTGAAAGTTAGAATGACATTTCCTTTGCATCCTTTCCTCGAGTCAGTGACATACCCAATTGATGATGTTGAGCTAAATTGCTGTGAATAAATAATTGTTGTGTGCTATAGGACTGGGGACAAATCTTGGCAGAGGTCCTAGTTTCTTTCCATTCTCTTTCGATTTTAGAAGGAATTAAGCAGCTGGTGTTTTCCATCTGACTGAAACTAGGCTTTTACACATGCTTTTACTCTGCGATTTTGACTTTATGAAGCAGGAATAAATTATTATTCTCATGATTCTGGTTTCTGCTTTTAAAGCCAGGCTTGCAGTACCAAACTGAATCAAAACAACTTTTCTTTTAAGTAGTTGCTTGAAAGTCCAGATTATAAAGTGGTATGTGGTATTAAGTGTCTCAGAAACACCTGGAGATATTGCAAGAGCTAATTCAGATGCCCTTAAATCTGACAAGTTGAATTTGCTCTGTTGAAGACCTTGAAGAAGAGCTGTCAATCCTTTAAGTCTGACTGGATTGACTTAGAAGGCTGTGAAGATCACTCCTAAAAGGCGAATAAGCAAAAATATATTGTGGTTGAACTCTAAGGATGAATTGCTTCAACAGATCTAGTTACGAATGCAGGTTCCTCCTACCCCCATTACTTTTGAAGATTGTAGCTCTCAGCATTTGGAGGTTAAGAGCAAAGCCTGTGTTTTTCTTCTGAATGGCTGAGGGTATTTTTTTTTTAAGGTTTATGTATTACAGCCGAGCTGTATTTCTTAATAATTTGAAAATAGGGTTGGAGGATGCTACTGGCACAGGAACTGTAATTTACCCAGCCACCATTTCATATTTATGGGCAGGAATTCTTTCAATGCTGTAATTACTACAGAGTAGTTAGGATGAGGTAATAAATTATGTTTTCTCAAAGTTTGCTTTTGCTTGAGTGTATCTTGGAAGAAGTAAACTGAAGGGGGATTATCTGGTTTGGGGGATTATCAGGCACTGTATTGGTTTTAAAGCCTGGAAAAGCAGGAGTGTGGCACTGAGCAGCCCTGACTCTTAGGGCAGGAGAGCTCTGCAGCTGGCTCACAGTGGGGTGTTGCTCTGGGCCTCTATTTAAGCCCCTTAGGTGGCCACTTACAAAATAATGTCACCGGCCTTCTGCCCCCGCTGGTGCTCATGCTTTGTCCCCTTGTTACGCGGCTTTTAGGGGAGCAAAGGCAAAGGAAGGCGTGGAAGCTCCTCAGCGGGTCCCTAATGAGCCGGTGGAGCTTCCTCACTTCTCCTGCCATTGTGCTCTCTTAGGAAGAGATCACCCGACCACCCTTGGAGAAGGACCCCTGAGTCCCAGCACTGAGAGGATGGAGAGGTAAAACGAGGAATGCCAGCCTGGAAAACCGGACTTCATCCCTGCTGATGGGTGTGCGCACACAAGTGTGTCAGGCACTACCTGTTGTAAGCTAGCCTTTGGCATCATTGTCAAATATCAAAAATGCTACCAAATAATAAAATAGAATCGTAAATAAAACTAATAATGAAAATATGGCTATGAATCAAAATTATTTTGCGTATCTGGGGTGGCATGTATTTGTTTATTATTTCCCCTTTTAGTGCTGGTAGTTCTTTTCATAAGTTCCTAATGAAGGCAGAAAAGTTTTGGTGTCTGTATAATACCTCTCAAAAGCTGGCATTTTGTGTCCTTGGTCTAGGGGTTATGAGCAGGAGAAGAAAAACACTTGTGTTATTGTCCAAACAGAATGAAGTATAAAAATAAGGAATGAGTATGGAAAATGGAGGAGTTTTTTCAGCATTTTAATTTTAATAAACACATGCTAGTGATATTGGAAAATATTATAATGCAGCTAAGATTCTGATTTGATTTTATTCACAGAATAATATGTTTAGAGTGAGAAGATTTGGCATCTCCTTGTTTGCTTCTGTGTCTTGGGAAAAAATTGCTTTAATTTTAGGAAAGAGTTACCAATTTCAGTTTGTTCTTTCTCACATCAAAATAAATGTAGTGATTGTTCTGTAGAAAATTTGTCTCTGGCCAGATGCTGTGTTTCCAGTTCAAGATTTTGGAGGCAGTCTTGACTGCATAAGGACTGTAGAATTTTGATTGGTGTTTAAAGCATGGCTATATATATATATATATATGTATAAATTGTCCTGCTTTCATGCAAAGCTTATGACTGATTTGTTGTCTTTGCTCCAAGTGGTTCATCTGTTTCAATATCTTTCCAGAAATGGAGGTCTTTGATATTTAATATATTATTCATTATACTTCTCCAAGAGCAAATATTTCATTTACATAACTCATGCACAAAGATAGAAAATAGGTGGTGATTCTTCTGATCAAGTGTTTTGAGTTAATTCTAGTGAAGATAAAGTCATAACAACATCATTCTGGAATGTTTTAAACTAATAAGAATGGAAAACCAGATCCTGGCCTTAACTTTAAAGAGGAATAAACATGAACACTAATTATGGAGTGTCTATGGAAACTCCATCTCTTTCTATCAAATTGTTCTCTCTGTCCACAGCTGTCCCATTCTTCACCTCTTTAAATCAAGTATTCAAATCATTATGCTGTGAGTTTTATCTGGTTAGAGAACTGATATGTGACCTCTGACACCATTTCAGATATTTTTAAAATTATAGTAGAGAAAACACAGGATGACCTGAAAAACATTTTAAATTAGACAGTCCCTCTCTGTTTCAGTCAGATGAATTAAATTAATATATAAATTAATATATGCTTCGTGTTCTGATGAGTCATTTTAAAAATAGTTCACTTGTTCTTTTCTATTTTAGAAACTATACTAGAAACTACTATACTGTAGTTTCAAATCTGGTCTTTTTAATAGTACTAATACCCCATTGTAAAACTTGGCTTGGGATTGTTGTTTATTGCCTGACATAATGAGTGCAAAGTAGCATCAAGAAGAATCAGCAGGAACTGGCACAGTTATGGCAACCCAGGCAACCCAGCAAACAAATGTGCCTGCATTTCTTGTTTCTCCTCTACAGAAAGGTGCAGAGTGGGTGTTGTTGGCTGGGTGGTGTTCACTGCACGAGGAGTGTCAGATGGAGACTCTGTGTATCTCAAAAGCAATCTCCTCGAGTAGGTTGTTAGTTCATCACCACCATGGTATTCATGTACTGTTAGAATGATAAAAGCTGAACCTATCCCCACACCTACGTGCTGTCTTCAGAGTGTTTTGTTTTGCAGATCCTTAGACCTTATTGTAAGTAGATGCATCTGGGGGAGGGCTCACCAAAGGAAACCCACCTTTGGCATTTTCAAATTCTCAGCTGGCTCTCAGGCAGTCGCTGTCCCTGCAGGAGGCAAGTGGAATCTGTCCCTTCTGGAGAACCTGCAGCCAGGGCAGCCTGTGGTGCTGGGCAAAGGACTTTCAAGAGTAATCCTGGGCACCTCTCTGTGCCACTGCTTCCAGTAACAAAAGGAAGAAGAAGAACCTGGCACTGGCAGAATCTGCTGTGATGTGCTGAGAGGAACTGAGAAGAGCAATTGATGATGCTGTATTTGCTGCAGTTCTCCCCCCAAAAGCAAGCACAGGCAGTGGTGGTGGAATTGACTTCACAGGTTAGCAATGTCGGACAGAGGCAGGTTTCAAATAGAAACACTAGCAAAAAAGCCAGATCTATTTTTCCATTATAAAATTCTGCTCTTAAGTTCATTTCCCCAGCTCTTCCTCAGTGACAGGGCTGCAGGCCCTTGTCCACTGCAAAGCCATGGCTGGGACATTGTGTAGTTGCTGTTTGCAGTGTAACCAAGAAAACACTCTAAAATGTGAAAAGCTTAAAAGACCCACATGAAATTTTAGCAGTTTATCATCATTGTGTCATTTCAAATTACTGGATTTAACACTGGTCTCTTCCACAGACTGCACTAGGAAAAGATGCATCCCATAATGCCTATTGCTTTATCTTACTATTAGTTCATATTTTTAGTCTGATTTTGAAGTGTTTGTAGCAGAGATATTTCTATCTATCTCTTCCAGTCCCTGCTGCTAAGTGATGAAGGCTACTGCCAGTAATCCTTTGTTACAATGGGCAGAATTTCTGTGCCAGTTCCCTGCTGTTTTGCATGCAAACATGTGCCACAACTTTGCTTCAGCACTCGATTCCTTAAATTACACAATGTGAAACCCACTGCCCAGTTACCTGCAGAGGTAAAGAGAATGTACTATTCTGCTAGAGAGGCATTGTTTGGTGCCTGAAATATGTTTTTAGACTAATCTTTGCTTGTGGATGATCAATTGTGATATGTAGTGACCTTCCTGAGGTAGCCAACAAGTACTTCATACTGCTGTTTATTAAATCCTCACTAGTCTACAACAAATATGGCATTCATTCTCTTTGGTTAGTCATGGCTCTCCTGACAGTGGAGGGCTTTCACTTCTCTCTCTACAGCTGCTAAAAATGGGGCACCAACTACAGGAAATTATTTATAGACTCGGTCACCACAACTCTATCAATTTTAGCAAATGTTACATTTAAATGCCATCCAATGTGCTAATGAACTCTCAACCTGTTAGTGAAGCTGCTGCAAACACCATTCTTAACTTGAGCTTCTCTCACATACATTAAAAAAGATTGTTTATAGTGTTAAAATGATGTATAAATTATACAGTTAATGTTGTGTCCATAATTCAAAACTTCCTGTTTCACGCTGAACTTTTGTTGCATCTTTGTATTCCTGTGTGCCATTTAATGCTCTATTGAGCAATATTAAAATGCCAGAACCATCCAATAATACAAATCATTCAGCAGAGACAGCCAGAGCCTATTCATGTTTCACTGAAACCAAGCATTTCCCAGCTTGTTTTTTACCAGCTTGTTTTTTTTGTGATGCTTTCGACTTCTATTTTTTGTCTATTGCTATTTGTATTTGAGTGATACTTAAGAGAACACCAAATTTAGCAAATGTTAATGAAAAGTTTCAGAACAAAGTAGAAAAGACTGTTTCCATTATCTCATTTTTAGTTCTTGAGGTGTTTGCACATTTCTTGGTGTTCTTGCTTATTGCCTTTTTTCCATGTTCCTCCAGAATCACAGACTTTATTTCATTCAGAATCAGTAAGATAAAATCGGCCACTACTTCCAGTTTTGTCACTATTTCTCAGGAGCTGATCAATACACAAATGAAAGTTTATCAGTCTTTGCAGCTGCATAAATCCAAAGAATATTAATACTTTTGGAAAATTCTAATTCTTTCAGGATTTAAGCAAAATGTTTGGGACCAGTCTGTGAAAACATCTCTCAACAATTGAAATGAATCATGGCCTAAAGCATTGATTTCTTACTTCACTTCACACAGCCATGACCCTCATAACATCCCTGACTGTGACATCTCCATCGTTATTTCCATTTAACCTCAGCCAAGGGTTTGTCAGAATGGAATGGCTAAAGCAGACTTCATCTACGTGATTCTTGCCACCACCAAGCCCACCAGTGTCACGTTCCTTTACATGATGTGAAGTGGATCCTTTGTCATAATTAGGGCAGCAGAAGAACAATATGCATACTGTGGCCTGACAAAGACCTCTTTCATCAGACTGTAATGTGGTACATTTCACTGTGCTGAAAGGGTTAAAAGTAGCTGTTCTCTACTGTAAAAATAAATTAGGAATTTCTTGCTCAAAAATTATTAAGAAGTTCTTTTAAAAAAAACTCCAAAAAACCCTTAACACCTTGTCAAGCGGAGGGTTTTTTTTGTTGTTTCTCAAATAGGGAATTTTATCAGAATTGGCAAAATTAGCAGAATCAATGTTCCAGAATTTGCATTTATGTTCGGCATATAACAGGCCTTTTATTTCTTTTGCACGTTACTTGGCATTCTCATTTATTCACCCCTTTTGTTTTTTCCCCAGTTTATTTCATTACAGTTACAGCCATTTGTCATCTGTTTGTTTCCAGAATATGAAGAAATTCTAGGCCAAAATGTTATTAATCACTTTTTCATAACATCAGTGTACAAGCGTCTATTCCAATATATCCTTTTATTTACACTGAAGGTGAAAAGGAGATTTTTGCTGTCTGCTGGATGCTGTAACATCAAAGTGCTGAGCAAGACTGAGTGAATTCATCTGGGGAGGTTTTAGGAGTCTTGTCCTGAAACCTGGGCTTTCTCTTGGAGAATGTTTTCCTGGATTTCTTGAATTCTGACCAGCATTTTTTTTTCCTCTTTTGGGGGCTGACAAATCACACACCTGAAGAGTGGCAATTTTTTTCCTCTGAGACTGTACCATGCATCTGATATTTTTCCTTAAGTTATGAAACTTCCTTAATACAGAGTGCTTTAATTGGGAGAACATTGATTTCACATACCTGCTAGTGCTACGGATGAAAACACTCACAAGCAAGGTGGTTTGTTTTTTGTTTTTTGGTTTTTTTTAAAAAGGCTTGGAAATGATTTTGTGGGAAGATATCCGGTTCCAGGGTGTGAACTGGTTCATTCAGTACAAAGAAGACATTTCTGTTGTTGTATTTTTTAATAGCCATACAGGGAGTGAGTAATGAGGGAAAACCTATGGATCCAGTCAGGAATTTGGGACACTGTCTGCTGGTTAAATTATCTCAGCAGCCGCTCATCTCTGTTCTTCATTCAGTTTTTCCTGTTGACAATGCCTTGCTCATTCAAGGGACTATATTATGATTGCATTGCTTCAACGGCTTGTATACACCACTCTTAACCGGCTTTGTCTTTTCCATGCAAGCACCTTAAGTAGATGAAAAATACAATTATAAGCAGGAGATACTATTTGAAAATTACTTGATACAAATGGATTTAAAATACTGCACATCAGTGTGTTTGTGTCAGTGACTTTGGAAGCATTGCAAACGACCATATTTGTGACAATGATGTAAATGCAAATAAATACATCCTCCAGGTTCAGAGGAGAGCTTCTGTGTCGAATGCTTTAGTTTTGCCTAGGACTGATTTGAAAGATTTCCTCTGTATTTTGGGAAGCCTCACATACAATTTGCTCTGTTCTGGAAAAGTAGTTGCATTAAATCTGGGTGTGTAATATCTAAAATGCTTTGTAATTAATACTCGATATAATCAATCAAAGCAGTTTGAAAGCAAGATAAAATCAGGTGCACTATGCCAAAACACTGATCTCTGGATGAGAGTTATTTCAAGCTCTCAGTTTCATAAGGTTTTAAACTGGAGATAGGGGAGGGAATAAATTGTCAACACTTCGGATCTCTTCTAGAAGTAATTTTTTCAAGCAGGTCTGTACTACTGTTTTTGAATTCTAACCACTGGAAGCTGATCTTCATTACACTGCTTCTTTATTACACAGATTGTTCTAGGATTTGAATATCAGCTCAGTGTCCTGTGCAAGACATTTCTGTCTCTGTACCTGCCTCATTGTAGTCGTTGAAAAGACAGTTGTCTGTTTAAAATCCTTTCCCTTGCTCCTATTCAGAATCATCTTGTCCTCCTGCCATGTCAGATGGTAAGATTTCAGTTCCTGGCCATTACCAAATGAAAGGTATTCAGACAAATTGTGGACAGTTACCAAGCAGAGGAACAATGAAATGTCTGTTCCTGGGGTGGGAGCAAAGGGATTCATCCTCCTTCCTTTGTCAACTCGAGGATCACACTAAGCTCTTGCAATTCAAATTTTCTGTTTTCTCCTTTGTTACTAATCTTTTAAGTGTTGCAAGAAAGAAGATTGCTAGAGAGTTCATCTACTGACTGTGTCATTCGGACTGAGTAATAAATCTTTTGAGCCTGTTAATATGTTTGTTTATGGGCATTAAAAGAAAGAGTACTACAAAGGAATAAAACCCCACTTTTAATTTCCAGTATAGAAATCCTTGAGAGGAAAGCACTGAACCTACCGCCAGAAATTGGGTTATAAGATTGAGATTTATCTTACTCAAAATGTGGTGGTTTTTTTATTTTTGTGGTAGCTTTTTATATTTATGTGGGCCTGAACCTGTACTCAGTAACAACAATTTTGCTATTAAGTTCAGTTTAGTACCGGTGACTATAGGAGCAGTTAAGTAGATTTGATGGTGTTATTAAACTGAGAGAAGTTCAGTAGGTGAAATATGTATTTCTGAAGTTTTCAGAAGATTAAAAAATAGAAAGTAATATCTCATAATACCTATACTTTATTATGGCTTCTAAGCAGAGCTGAAGGATAAACATTGAGTCCATTAGTGGTACTTAATCCTTAACCAGACTTTTTCAAAACAAATTGGTGAAAAGAAATGCAATTTATCCAAAAGAAAGCTTTTCTATTATAAGCAGAACACTTTCTTGTCCTAAATATTTTGTGGGCTTCCTCATTGCAGTCATATCTCTTAAACAGATTATGCCTGATGTAAACTGAACTTATACTAATTAGCTGTCTTAATTTTGCATTCAGCAAAGCATATTGGCACAGAGAAAAATCAGCCTGTGCAATTCGATGCCCTCAGAGGTGCTCCGAGCAACCTCTCAGTAACCTGAGAGATGCTTTTCTTTTCCCCCAACAGAACCTATATAAGACTCAATGCAATTAACTGTGTGAGCTCAGATCTCTCCAAGGATGGCAGCTCCAAGGTTTCCTTTGGCAGGTGGGCAGATGTCTTCTGGCACCTCTGCTCAGAGCTAGAGCATGGTTCAGAACTGCCATATGAGGCACTCTGAGCATTTGTGTCTTTCAATCCATCAGTCTTATGAATATGGTCTGTTTTCATACTCTGATAGCCTTTAAGATATTTTACCTTCAGAAAACCTTGTTAGTTTAGAAAAGAGCCATTTCCTCTTAATAGAAGGGACCTGAGGCACAAAGAAAGGGCCCTGCGGTGAGTTGAAGAATCATGGGGGCACCGAGTTGAGTGTGGGAGGACACCTGGAGCTTGGGGAAAAAGTCCACCCCACTGCTGAGTCCCTGTGCACAGCCCTTAGGAAGAGCCATTGGAAGCACTGCGTGAGGGGTGTGTGTAAAACCACACCTCAGGGCGTGTGAGTGGGAGAGCAGGAGTAGTCCCAGCTTTGAAGTCTCATCCAGAAAGCAGGTTACCCAGGTTTAGGGCCCTCCTTGGCCTGAGGGGATCCAAACCCACTGCTCCCACCTCCTTTTGGAGCTCCCTAATCTTTGTGCTATAGGCTGCTCTTGGGTGGCAGTCACCTCCACCCTTCCTGCTGAAGCTGTGCCCACACAGGGTCCTCCAGAAAGCATCCTGACCATATCCCATTTTCCTGGAGGAGGTGGTTGGAGCTGGCCTGACCAAGCAGGGTCTCAGCCTGTTCAGAGCTGTAGCTTGGCAACTGGGTATGGACACATTGGGAAAAAAAACCATTTACTGGCAGCACAATATTGGAGGGATCCTTCAAGCACCTTTTTTTGCATTGAAAAGGATGTGAAACAAACACAACAGTTATTTCTTCCCCCCTCCAAAGGTCTCAGAAGACTGAGCATTTTTTGTGAAACATCTATGCAAACAAAGTATTTTGACTTTTTGGCATATTTTATACATGTACAGATGTGACTTTGATTACTGTGTGTGCCTTGTTTTTCAAGTGAAACCCTAGAATCTTGGCTATTAATGACAGTATGTGAAAGAAAATGCATCTAGGACTTCGTTCTGAGCATAGAGTTAACGTAGATCTGAATACTGAATGCTTTGGATAGGCTCTGGGTGAAAATTTATGCCAGAATGTTTGCTAGACTATGACATTTGACTCATGTTACAGCTGTTCTGGCAGACATGATACACCAATTAGGCTTTTCATCTGAAGACCTAGGAGTGCCATACAAACAGTAATTTATTTGAACTTTCCTATGGCCCAAGAAATTTCAAATTGCAGCTTTTTAATAAATAAAAACAATAATTTATATTTTTCTCTAGCAAGTAGTTCAAACATTTAACCTTATGATACCATAGCAAGGTTCTATTTTCATTCTTATCAAAAAGAAATACATTGTTAGGGAAAGGGATTTTTCTTCCTTCACAACCATCCTCTTAAAATCAGAAGTTAGCAGTTAATTGTGGAACATTCTGTATGATTTGTATTGGCAAGATCCACTATTTTTCATACAAGTTGCATCTAATCCACTACTAGGTGTATGAACACGAACGCCAGCCTTTTCCCCCAGGTGGGAGCGCAGGGTAATCCAATAAATTGCTTAAGAAAAGGAGTTGCCATGCCTTCTTGAGCTTTTCTTGCTGTTCCTTCTCTCAGGTCCTAGAAACTCCCATATAATCCTCAGTGGTGTTTTGCATAGTCCTGTAAGCACAGCCTGTTTGCATGGCTAGAGCTCATCTGTGCATAGCAGGGATGCAAATGTTCAAAATGAAAATGTGTTTTGATCGTAAGATCAAAGTCTGTCTGGTGTAGAGCAACTAAAGTAGCTGGTATGCAAACTTCCTGTCACAAAGATCCTACCTAATGGCCAAGGACTGATTCCCTGCCTATGCTCAGGGAGGGGAAAGGCAGGGCTTGTTTTTATAGAAAACTGTAGAGAAGGGAGAGTCTGCTGCTTCTTTTTTTTTCCTTGGAGCTGAGGTTATTGATAGTCTCTAGTGTGAAGAAAGAGATGTAAAGATTTCTTGACATGAATTGATAAAAATTCAGCCTAGACTACTGTGAAAAGATTGTAACCAGCATAACTGGCTTGGATGTCCACCTGTTTTCAACTCTCTGCTTTCCATGGTTTGAAAAATAGCACACCCCAAAAATACCTAACTAAGCTGTGTCAGGGGAAGGAAGGTACTTCTGATTCCAGGATATATCCAGCCACTAGCCACTTTTGTTTTAACTACATAAATATTTAAGCTACTCTGTTGAAGTCAAAGCAAGTTAGAATTATAGATTGGTTTTATGGACCATAAATTCTTCCTCAGATATATCCTAGAGATTGATTGGGAATAGCGCCAGTGGCAGCACTTTGCTGCTAAGTTCCTTTTTTAGGTGAATCCTCATTCAAGATCTGCCACCTTTGTCTCGTGCTAGCAACCATTGTCCATCATGAGAATGAAAGGCTAATAACTTTCCAGTGCAGGAGGGGAAAAAATTGGAATTTTGGCTAATACCATAAGCTGAATCATTAGAAGATTCTATAATACTCCTAAGCCTTGCTTTTCCTAAGGTGATGTATTTGAAAAATGCTCACCAAGACACAATATATCATCCTTGTAGTTTCCTGTGGTTTCTTTCTCAACCCTTGCAGGAATGCAGTCGTGAGACTGAGCTGCAGACAGCACTGCTCCAGGTCTGGAGCTCAATTAAGTGCCTGGTAAAGTGCTCAGTCATGTGGTTCTGTTCCTGGTTTAACAGCAACAAAGTGGAGATAAAAAGCATCTGAATGAATAATTAACATGCTCCCATAAACGTGGAATCTCCTGGAGGGAGAGTCTCTATTCAGAAGAAGAAATATTGCCATGGCACTTGCACAGTGCTGTTCCAAGACCTTGAATTCCTGAAGAAACCCAATGTTTTGGATTAAGGAGTTCCTCCTCCTACTGCTCACCTTCCTGCAGGTTTCCTGCCTCCTTCTCCCTGCTCCCAGTCCCCCGAGGTCACGCAGAGGTGTTTGAGCAAGAGACATGCTGAAGGAACTGGAGACCTGTAGCTGGAAAAGGCCTGGAAAAGCAGGAGCCAAAGGCGGAAAGGGAATATACATAGGAAGGAGAGACCATGCAGAGGAATGGACCTTCGAGGAGAAGATGCAGCAATGTGAAGACAGCAGATGTTATTCCTGCTGGCAGGCACTGGATGAGCAGATTCCATTGTTCAGTAGAGATTATGTCTTGTAGGAAATTATCACAACTCCTGAACCATGTCAAAGTTGCCTGCAACACAGCGGATGTTTTATATAAAAGATTAATATAAGTTTGTTTGCCTAATAAGGGCCCTTGCCAAGATGCTGCAGCTCCTTTATGTCTTGCCTTGGCTTCCCTACTGAAATGAGATGAGGAGGAGGGCAGCTGTCACTGTAACACACTCATGATGGAATGGTTGGCCAGTTCAGCTACTCCGTGCTGGGAAGGAGGGGGAAAAGTCCTTGGGCACACTGTGTTGGATGCTAGTTAGCAGCAGCTCGGTTTTGTCAGAAAAACCAGGACTTTTTTTGGGCACTGGAACAATTAGCTGATGAGATTCCTAATAAGGAAGGAATATTTTGAAACATATTAAATCTGCTGTTTCAAATCCTACTCTGTAATGCTCCTTTTCCACATTTCTTTCCTTGAATGCTGTTGTGCAGTTGCATGGGAAGAGAGCAAGTGCCACAGTACCTGTTGGCTACATTTTGTTTTGCTGCTATCAAGACCCATTTCTTCCTTCATGGCTTTTCTTCAGGGCAACATATCTTCTGCAGGCTTCCTAGATTTTCTACACTCAACCTCCGTTCTCCTCTCAGCCCAAGGGAATGAAGCACAGCCTGGATTTGGGCATGTCTGCAGTGCGGTTTCACTTTGAGTTAATTGTTTGCTCTTTAGAAAGGCCAGGCTGGATGTTCCCTGAATGTTTGGTTTTGGACTATTAATGTTTGCTGCTCATGCTGAACTGAGGATGTGTGAATTGTCAGTATAGATAAAATTGATTTTTTTTTTGTATATGAATTACTGGTGATTTGGTCTTGCCTCTTGCTGACATAAACTTTTGGCAATATTTTTTCTTCTGTGAAATTTTTTTTCTGAGCTAAAAGGAATTTTTTTTAATGTTTCTAGCAATCAGTTTTGTCTAGAAGTCCACCCAACTTAGTCATTAGTAATAACTAAGATTCCTCTCTTCCTTTTTCCAAATGATAGAGAAAAAGAAAAAAAGGGAGATTTATCAATGCCTCACATCTGAGTGTAAGTCAATTTCCTCCCTCTAGAATAATTTACCAGCATAAGATTAATGTCAAGGCTTACTATAAACATCTGTTTTCATGCAGCTTGACACCATAAGCATCTCAAAAGTATCAATGTAGCACATCTTAGGGGTCTGTGTATGCATTTCTACTTCCTGCTTTTATGCAGTGTAATAAAGTCAGGACAAAAATTATGACAGAGATAAAAGTAGCACACTACATGGCATGATTCTACAAAGTCAGATCTCTCTGGCAGTAATGTGGGGCTGTCGGGGGGATCTATTCCTGATCTTACTCCTCCAAGGAGGATGGATCTGCCTACATCCCAGAAGCAATTCTGTTATCAGCACCAGCGCTGAGTGATGCTAATTGCAGTAGGTTAAAACCATAGCAAGCCTGAATGCAGGGTTGCAGAGCTGAGGTTTTTTTCTTGATCAAAGACAGTGATAGGTTTCCAAAGCTGGGGAACCAGCAACTGAGGGTTCATGTGCAGTGTTGCTACTTCCAACCACCTTTAGATATGTTTTGTGTTCATCCTCGTGGAATATTAGAGATAAATTTATGTCCTTAGTTAGTAGTGGCAGCTCCTGACTTTTGTTTCATTCTGTGGAAGTAAATTGGATGCAGAAGCACTTCCTAGAAAGAGGTCAGGAGCTGTGACAATTGTTGGGTTTTTTCCTTTCTGCAAATTTGACATCAGCTAGGTCAGGTAGTTTGGTTTGTGGAAATTTAGGCTTTCACAATTAGTCTTTATGATTGCCTTGCACAGTTACTCAGTCGAGCAGCTCAGATCTGGCAATGAGATGTGGATGCTCAGCCAGGAGAATGCTTCAGTGTTAAGAACGTGAGCCTTTAAAAAACAGTTCAATGAGACAGTGCCGAGTTAATTCACTTCCTGCCCATATATTACTATGACCTAGAGAAGCTGGGCCTAAGGAAAGAGATTAAATATTTCCATGTTTAACCTCAGTCTGTGTTTTAATAAGAACTGGATACAATTCTTCAGAATTGCAAGAAAGTCACCGGTGGTAACTCTAGCCAAGTTTCAGTGTATGCAAATGCAAGTTTTGTCCTGGTCTAAACCCATATGTTTCCCTTATTAGTTCACAGCTTTAAGTATCAAAGGCATAACATTTGAATTATGTATCAGGGCTACAATTTTCAAGACTAGTCTAAGTGAATATTTTGGACTGTGTTGATGTGTGATTTTTAAAAGCAGCAGGCTTTTGGAGGACAGGTCTCACTAGAAGTCACAGACACTCAAACCTGTACCCTTTCTGCAAGCGGGACTTGGATTCCCAAGGGGAGAGGTGGCTTCGGTGCCTTATCCACATCCTCTCTCCCCTCAGCAAATCCTGCAAAGGAAGCCCCTGCGGGCACATTCTGGGGTGGAGGTGATGTTTGATTTGAAGGCAATGTCTGTCAGTCCTGCCAGACTGGTTGGCTCATGCTGATCCTGTTTCAGAAGCAGGGCCAAGCTTAGGCATGATAGCCACAATGACGATGTTTGCTCAGCACCAAGAATGATGGTTGAATGCACTCGCTCAGGGACTACTGTTCTATTATTTTTTTGAAATGAGTAATTGCCTCAGAGTGGGGGGTACAGAGGATAATGCTATTTGCTGAAAAGAAAATTGGGCATGGGTGTGCCTGAGTGACAAGTGAGCAACAGACTTCTCAAACATCATCGGCGAATGTCTTGTTGTAGGCTTGTGTTTGTTTATGGATAGACTGAACTCAGATGTCAATGTATGGCACTCATGAATGTCATCAAAATGTTAAGGTTTGTACCTTGGGCTGGAATTTGACCCTTGTTACTCCTAGTGAAACGTGCAGTGGATTGTTCAACTGCATTTCATGCCATCAGAGATTTTTAAAAATATAAAAAAACTCCCCCCAAAAACTCACATAGACAAAATACATTTTTGGCCAATGTTATTGAACTAAAAGTTCTTTAATTTGAATGCTGACTGTAGCTGGATCTTTTAGCTTTTGCACTTGTACATGTTTAGGCTCGATTTGCCAGAGCACATAATAATAGATTATTTAATTAAGAGTCATTTGAACTGAAGACTGATTACACACTGCTTACAAACGTTCCACTCTGAAATTAACCTAGTTTTGCTCCTCAGTAATTTGAATTTTTACTTGTCCTTCATTGACATACTTTTTATCTACTGATGTCTAAATTATATTCATACTTTAATTATGGCATCAGGAAGAAAAATCAAATTAACCTTAGTCATCTTGTCTTTAACTGAGTAGATTATGAATAGGACTTCTGAATTCTTGCAAACATTACACTGTTGAACGAATTTGTTGAGAATTGTGAGGTACTTTTGAAGCCTCTTTCTGCAATCTGATGTGCATGTTACCATGCAAAGAAATTCTTTACTTCTAAAGAAGTCTTTGACTACCTGTCAAATTTAAAGCAAAGGATAGAAATAAGATCTTTTCTTCACTGAGGTTCATCATGTGATTGAGCGGGGTTTAGTTCTTTTGCTCAATAATTGACATTGTGATTAATATGGATAGTTATATTAATGATCATGTTCAGTTAATCAACATCCAGATACATTTTTTGTATTTGTGGATAATTTTTAATAAAGATTTTGCAAAGGTCTAATCTGTTTTAGGCGGTGTCTCTGTCTGCCATAAGGGGAGACACCAAACAGTAGGAAAAGGGCATATGCATGCCATGTGCTAAATATTTATAAAGCCATGTGAAATGTTGGAAGCAAGTTCCAATTGCACCTTTTTCCCATGACTTCCATTATTGGTGTTTTTCCATCTAGTCATTAACTATTCAGGGCCTGCTCTTATTAAAGCTCATAATTCAATATCTAAAATACTTTCAGACTTAGACACTAGGTTTGGTACTTTCCATTCTTGTGTCTGATATGATTTATTCATCAGCAATTTGAATGAAACGTAAATTTCTCAGGTTAATTATATACTGTGAATCTCAGCTACCTTCCCACATACAAGCTTTTGGTGAGGGACCAAACTGTATGGAACTTGCAGAGCACTAATCACAATGAGATTCTAGACAACAGAACCAGCCCTAATGTTCACTTGTACTCCATAATAGCTTTCATCTAGGCAGATCAAAAAATCCATGAAAAAATATGTTTGGAGCTATGCCTTTTGAGCCTTAATGAAAGACGCATTCTTTCTCAGCATTAAATATTTGTGTAATAAAGCCTTTTGTGGCCATGCAGGTCTCCATAGCACTGCCCTTCTATAATCTAAAATACTCTGTATGGGTTTTTTGAAGTAAAGATGAAAACCTCAGGACTGAGCTCGGTTCAAAATGCTGTACTGGCAATAGACTGCCTGAAGGAAATAATCTTAAGTGCCATAGTCCTCCTCACCTGAAATTGCCACGTATGGCAGGTGGAAAAGGAGAAACTTTTCATGTTGCAGTTGTGTCCCAGGCAGACAGCAGGGGCTAGGGAGCTCACCTGAGAGGAAGCCAGGCAGGTTTTGGAGCAATACCTGCCCAATGGGTGAAGCATCTTTGTCAGAGCCACTCTTCACAAAGTGTTTTCTTTTCCTAAATAGGAAAATTAAAATACATGCTACAATATTAGGAAAAAATTGTTGGAAAATTTTACTCATGGACAGATCTTTACAGTATGTGTGTTTCTCTTTGTTGCAGAAAGAAATGCAGATTTCCAGGAAGTGGAAAATTAAACCTGTTAATAGGCATAGCAGAAATTGTGCCACTAACACATAAATGAATCAAAAATTTTCCTGAAACCATAAGTTCTCAGACTATAAAATTATGGACTTGAGAGTATCAAGAAATGTGGATATGAAATGCAATAGTCTAGTGCAATGCTTTCCTAATACTCTGTGACCTCCTGTATTCTTCTAATAGCCTGAAGGGGTTGAAGAATACAGGGGTATTCTTCACACATTGCAGGGGTACAGCTCCAGTGGTAGTAAGGGGTGGAGATAGATTTATGCCTCCTCCATTGTTTGTTCCACACCACAGGCTGAAGTGTGGGTCTAGCAGGGAGGAAAATGGATTGGGAATTGGAAGTGTTGACTTCTGTTCCCACTTTTGTTGCTAAGCTGCTGCGCACACAAGTCAAGTCACAGCAGCTCCTGTTCCTGTCATCCCAATTGCTGCCTGGCTTGTGTGCCTCAACTGTGATCTCATCAGAGCAAGGGCTGCCTTGTCCTGTGTCTTTCAAAAATACATAAAACATTTGTATTTTGTGTGGTCCTATTTCTATACCAATGCTAATTAAAGTACTACTTAGCTCTAGCTGCAAATGTAGCAATCACTGGGTTAGCTGGGTACATCTTCAGGGTTTCTAATTTGTCTCCTTTTACAAGCTGACCCTGACATCCTGGGTAAAATGGTGGTACTTGGGCCCTTTTGCATTAGCTGGTTGTCTTGCCCATCTTTGAACTAGGAAAATATCCAGTTTTTCCATTCTTTAGTTTTATAAGTGCAAAAAACAAAAACAGAATACTGGTGTGCCATCTTAGTTGGAACAACTGTGACTTAGCAGTTATAAGCCTTGAGTTGAAAGTGTGTGGCAGATGATTTCTCAAGAGGCAGGTATTTCTCACCCTTGTTAACTGCAAAGATGAAGCACAATTGCTAATGACTGGAAGAGAAGAAAAAGGCTTGGAAGTTCTGTGGGGAAAAGTATTGGAGGGAGGGGAAATGAAAGAGAAGTTAATAATGAAGTAGATGTTCTATAGAAGTAAACTATTCCTTTAGGCGTAATAAAGCTATAGGAGTTGATAATTATGGAGGTGGTTAGGAAGGGAAAATACAGAAAGGAGTATAAATAGAGGTCCAATTAATACTGTCAAAAATGGTAATTGTGTTCATTAACCAGATTAAGTGATCTACATGTGAATCACTCTGGTGACACATGATGAGAGACTTTAAACAACTGAAATTTCAATCTCGCTCAGCTGGCTTGTTTTACACAAGCTAGTTTACAAAACATACTTACAAAGCACATGCAATGGCCTTTCTAATCTGGCTTGTGTAAACTGAAGTAGTAGGTCTAGATTTGCTTTTTCCATAAACTTGACAATTAAATTAAGGTAAAATAGCCCATTTTCTTTGTGCCACTGTTTGTTTGGCAAATCATGGAGGTAAACAGAGCAATGACAAATCCCAGATTATGAAAGCACAAGCTCTAGAAAAGGAGTGTATTGCAGAGAAACTGATGATATAAACTATGTATCATCTAGGGAAACACTCATTCCTCCATATTTACCAGGTACAACTTGAAACAAAAGGAAAAAAAAATTGAGAATGATTCTTCGTCCTCAAATTCTCAGCACACTTACCTGTTGTGAATTCTGTAGTCACTGGCCTTTACAAGTGGCTTAACAGAATATTAGGAAAGCTAGATCTCCTGTCCCTCCCAGTTAGATGGTGGTAGTGGAACACCTTGATAACCACAAGATGTGGTGGCTATCACAGACACTTTGTTACCATGCAGGAGTTCATTCCTGTTCCTTGCTACTTTCGGATTGTCCAGGCTTCTTGTGGGCTTTTTCTCCTATTTTTTTTGGTTTCTTTCAGGTACCTCCTCTGCAGTTTGTGGTTTTTGGGCTCAGTTTGCTTCTCTTCTGGCACGGTTTCATTCTCCACCCTCTTGTCCCTGCTCATCCCCACTTCACTTAGGCAGTGCAGAGGAAGGAAAGCTTTCATTCCCCACAAGAACAGAAAGCAGCAAGATCCATGCTCATTACTACCCTTATTGATTTATAAATCCCTCTAAGCCAAAGTGCCATTTTCTTTTCTAACTGTACACCTGACAGGTAGGGAGCAGGAGATACTGTTAGTAAAAATCCACACCCTGAAATCAGGAACTCTGTCAAAACTAATTCAAAATATTGATGATTAAGTTATTTTATTTCATACTGGAATCACCTGCTGTGATTGTAAAAATTTCATATTTAGTCACCCCTGCCAGGGCTAAGAATGAGCAATTTACAATGTAGTGTCTCCAAACTTGTTTTTTGCTGTATGAGCTGAGGAAAGGCATTCCTAATCAGCTCATTCCTGTGGATGGGCATAGCTGCATGCACCATTCTGTGTGTTACAGGTACAATACACCTGGAGCTCTCTGTGCTGCATCTTCCTTTGAAGGATGGCAAAATTTGAGTGCCTGACACTCTATTACCTGGCCAGGGTAAAACTCTTTTGAAATGAAGGATGATAAGCAGGGGACACAGAAAATGTGCAGGAACAGAATTATAGCAAAAAATGACAACCTGGCTTTAAACTTTTAACCTACTGGTGATTCGTGATTCCTGTCATAGGTCACTCCAAAAAGGAAACCTATAATAGAATTATGGAGTGACCTTTCAGTGAAAAAGTGAAGAGCAATTGTGAAGGGAAACACAAATGACAGACATCTGCAGTTAAAAGCAAATTATTTGCTTCTATGCTTGTGGTAGGAAGAACAAGCACCAATGTTTTCAAAAGGTGATCCATGTCTCTCTCAATTTCCATAGTTACTTTTCATCTGTTCTTAAGATATGTCTATCAAGCGGAGATTCAGTGGAAGGCTGAAAAGAAGCATACGAGGCTACACTGATAATTAAATGCATAAACTAATAGCCTGATTACATGTACAAAACTACGCTGTAAGAGATTAAAACAAGGACATTATATTAAATTGAAACAAGGATTAAATATTATTCCTAGAGGCTTTTAACACATTTTCCAAAGACCTGCTCATGAGCACAATTTGACTGATGAAAAGAATTTCTTTTGGAGATAATAGACTAAATAATGACATAATTAAGCCATGTGAAGTGTAGCGCTAGTAAGCTGATGATAGTATGTTTCAGATATGTAAGAGCTCCTTCCATGAGTCACAGATACTTTTTGTTCACTTTTTGGTTGTTTTGTTTCTTTTCCCCCAGTAAACTCTATAAAATCCCCAGACTGACTTTGCAGGATGGTGCTCTGAGATCACTCTGCAGTGGTTCCACCGAGCTAGTAAATGGGAAAGGCTATGTGTAGCCTTTAAGAAAAGGGGAGAGCACACACTCCAGTGCTTAGAAACTGAGGCACGGGAGACTGAAATTATTTAACGTTTTCGTTACAAGAGCTTAATGGCCTTGAGTGGGTCAGACCTCCTTCTGCCAGATGGTGCACCATTACACAGTAAATACCTTCATCAAAAGCTTACGCTCCAAGGGAAATAAGACACCACTCCCTACTCAAGTTATTCTTCGATAGAAACTGTATCTTCCCACCCCAATGCTCCACAGCAATGTCACCCCAGAATGTCATCCGAGGAGATGTGCTCCCTCCCTGTATGAGAAGTGCTTGCCTCCAAGTAGGAGAAGGGGAAAATTCCGAAGGTAGCATGGAAACATGTTAAAAGGAAAAGAAAAGGTGGGGGGAGAGGGGGCAAGGGAGTTGAGCAACAGCAGCATCAAGCAGCTGGTGAGAGTAAGTCCTTAATCCATATGGCAACTCTGAAAATACTGCTGAGGTTGCCAGGTACTACACAAATACAGGGGTTTTGCCAAGACACAGAAAGACTCTTTCTTTCTTCAGGTTTCTTACCAAGTAGGATTCCAATTCTGAACCCGTGGAGTCCCAGCAATTTGAACAAAGCTATTCATGAAATTCAGAGCAGGTGCTGATGAATAGGGGAGGAGCAGGTTGGCAGGCAGGAGGAAAAAAGTTATTGGGAGTGGAAACTGTTTTTTCATGGAACATCAATGAGTTTCTGGAACATTTTTGAAACTGAGGTAAGGGGATTGTAATACAACTTTCCAAATAAAGCTTGAAGTGTAAACAAGCTGATATGTAGGTAGCGTGTAAAGCCTGCAGAAGTTGTATTTTGAGGGTACACTCTAATGCCCCAGCAGAGTTAGTACTGTAATATGCTAGGATATCAGTGGCCAGCTCTGTGTGTTATTCAGCATGTGACAGCCTGTGACAATCCACCTGGCATGGAAGGGTTTTGCTCTGATGCATTTACACAACTAATGTAGTAAATTATGCAAGCAGTGTTTTTCAAAATACTATTTGACAATTCTGCTTGAAGATAGTGAGCTAATTTTCATACAGAGCCAAGATTTGCTTTGAGTGTATTAATTTTTCCCTTTCTGTTAAGCTTCCAAGTTCATTTAGTAATGAGAGTTTGTATAAAAGGAGTAATATCCATGTAGGCTCCCTGCACTTTGCCATGTTCATTTCTCTAAACTTTGTGTGCCGGCTCAGGAGCAATAATATCAAGTGACTTCAAAGGACAACTGCTCCCAACAATCCACAATGGCTTGTATTTCAACTCGTTAACCAGCACAGCTCACCAGACCTGTTATTTCAAGGCTGCTGCTGCTCTTTTCATGTATTGAGCTACATTCCCAGCTCAGTGCAAATGAAAGGGGGGAAAAAAGCACCCAAAGTCATGTACAACTTGGGAGGGAGGTCGATTTCTGCACATGTATCTCCAGACATAGAAACACAGGCTACTTTTAGAGTAAACCTGGAACATATGTTTCATGTAAGAAGTCAGTAATAAAGCTTAATGACATGTTTTCCTTTTCTCACGGACTTGCTTCCCTCCTTTGGCTATATCTTGTCTGAAACCTAGAGCATAGGTTCTTTGGAAAAGGATCTGTCGCCATAAAACAACCAGACTCTGATTTGGCTGCCTACATGCTGGTTTAGAGTCTATGGCAATAATTAATAGGTCATTCATTTTGCTTGTCAGTGGTGTTCATTACAGTAAATGTATTTGCCTTCTCCCTTCCCTCCCTGCTTAAGGCATCAAACGAGATCCCTACAAAGTGCTCATTCAAACTGGCAGATCTCTTACACAGGCTAAGAACTAGAAATAGATCAAATTTGACACAGAGTTTTCATTCTGATAATATTGCTTGATAGTGGGTTTCTGAAACAAGGTCAAAGCTAAAAGCTGCACTATTTGGCTTATTTTGGGTTTAATATAGGTGAGTGTAATTGATGTCAAAGAAGTTTCAGCTCCAGCCTTAGTTTTCCACTCTCCAACCTTCACTTAGACTGTGAGTGGGGGATATTTACAGCCTGAAGGAAGCTTTTGCCAACACTCAAGTCAGCATAAAACAGTGCCCATTGCTGAAAGGATCAGTTCCACCTTTCCAAGGGCCTTCAATTTCTCTTTTTTACCACCCTATCTTGTCGTTGCCAGAAGCATTTTTGTGACTGTACATTGGGCCACATCAGGCCCTCACCTAAATTAAAGTTCAACTTGTTTTTTCACTACCTGGTCCCACAATCTCCTGTGTAGACACAACAGAAAGTGCCATGTAGAGTCAGGAAAAACATGGCTAAGGGCAGCAAACAGACAGGACCTGTGTAGGAGTGCTTCATAATGCTTGTTTAAAGGGTGCCTGAAACTGGGGCCTGATACTACTTTGATTATATCCCCTGGACAGAACTCTTAGATTTCTGTAGGTATTGTCTGAGAAAAGCCTGGTGGCCTCAGTCCATAATGATTTCTTTGAGAAGTAGTTAGGCTGTTGACTAGAGCAATGTGATGCTATACACTGACTTAGATAAATAGTTCCTAATGCTGTTAGTTTTTTATTTAATTCATGGCTATCTGTATCTGTCTTAGGAAGAGAGAAGCATTAGATTGGATGTGACTCTGAAAGATAGAAGAGAATGGTATAAAAAAATCCCCAAAGCCTGTGTTTGTTGGATCTTTCACCTCTCTCTTGATGGTGCCGGAAGGTAGATTTCCATCACGGTGTTGGTCAGGGTTTTTTTCCTGCTGCTATCTCCCTCTCCCATTCTGTCTGAACTGCAAAGGGGATAAAAATCCTGCCCTTCTACCTGTGATTCTGAATCATCTCTCCTAACCCTTGGCTATGTGCCCAGCAAAACCCCAGAGCCAAATTCCCTGACAAGCATCCTGTGGCTTGTCTGTATTATCTGAGTGAGGATATACAAGCCCAAAAGGGAAGGGAGAAATGCCTGGTCCAATACAAACAGTGATTTCCTCCTCTGTCCTAATGTTTTAATAATGGTTTGAGAGCAATAGGGATTTGGGAAGATGTTTGAGTTCAGTCTGTGAGCCTATTGCATTTGCAACTATTTAAACATCAAATAAATTGACCAAATTTCACCTGCACAATATAGGAATACAATCAAATATGTGCTCCTAGGAATTCACTGTAGCTCCCACCAAACCCTTGAGACTACAGTGCCACCTGCAGCGTTGTCACCCCTGTCCTCATGGGACAGGAGCCAGCAGCTCTGCAGGGTCATGATCTACTTCATCTCCTTTGGGGTACAGAGAAGCCAAGAGCGAGCGTCACATGATGCCCACAAGCATGGCCCTCAGCAGCCTAGAGCAAAAGTGGTTTTATCCTAGTTTTAAGGAGTTTCCTAGATGAAGATGAGTAGGCAGACTGCTTTACAATTTTGAATTCCCTGCCTTCCTGCACCTCATGCTTCACAGACTGCCTGATGCCTCTATCAGCAGTATAATGATGTACAGTCTATTGCAGCTCATTTCTGTAACGCGCTCACTTTTTATTTGCTTGGTGTGGTAATGGGAGAACTTACGCAAAGGCAGCTGAGGTTTACTGCTGACATCAGTCCCTGGGGAAGCTGTGAGCATGTACTTGCATCATTTACCCACTCCATCCACACTGCTGAATTCAGGGCAGCAGTGGGACTCCTGCACCCCCAGTTTATTCTTCAGCTCTGCTGCCATGAAAATCAAAAATCCTCATTCTGGACATGTGCTGATGCTTCTAAATAGCCTGCACTGCCCCCGCAGTGGCCAGAGCTGAGGACTGTGCACTGTGCTTGTACCTGAGGGACACCCTCATGCCCTCAGAAAGGGAAGGGATGATGTTGTCATGGAACACACTGGATTTGGTGTATCTTTCTACTTGCTTTGCACACAAGGTAACACCACAGAATCCCAGTCCTGGCAGATTTTTAAATCATACTCAATTTGGAACACTTGTTTAGCCTTATTAAGAGTTTTATTAGCTCTAAAAATAGGTTCTTAAATATTTTCCAAGGTTGACTAAAATATGAAAAACAATTATATAATCAATGTTTAAAATAAACCACAGTTTGTTATAACTGAGACCCATTCAGTGGAATAACATTGATCAAGAGTCATAGCATATAGAAAATTGTACAGCCTCTGCAAATCCACAGGCAGTATTTCTCTGCTTGCTTTCAAACTGATCAGTTCCTGAATCTGATTTTCTGATGCCCATCAGAATTCCTTCCAGCAAGAACACTGCAAGAGTGGAACATGGTCTTTGGGTGAGAAGGCTGAGAGATTTTTAATGAAAATAAAGAACTGGTCTATTGGTATACCCCCTTTTTTATACTTTCTTTTTGTTAAATGAAAACTTTTATAAATAACCTTACATAAATAATAATCTCAGAAGTTTTAAAAAGTTCACACCATCAGTTGGACCTGATTTAACATTCTCTGGTCTCTCACTGCTTAAACTATTCCTGCAATTATTCTGGCATACAAGAATCCTTAATGTCTCTTATTGCAAGAGCAGATCATATATTTTGGGCAAGAGTTAAGCTGCAGAGGAAGATTTGGCAGTTAAGTGAAATGCATGTTACATCTGATGGCTGCTTTTTTAAAAATTGGAATAACTGAAAAGATTAAGCTGTAGTGCAGGTAGGGCTTGAGTCATGCTTTTATCATTGCATCTCTTGGCCTGATATGAACTATGTTATTAAAAATGGTAGCTCAAGCTGATTCTGTACTTTGTTTATCTACAACCAAGCTCAGCCAAAGATCAGCTAGCCTAGTGAAAAAACGTAGTTGAAGGCTGTGTACATACAGGCACTGCTAATTACCTTCCATGACTGTCAAATGACTATAGATACTAACAGATTTCTTAGTATGCCTTTAAACAAAGCACTCTTACCTATGCATAAGAAAAAGCACTATGCAGAGCAGAGTTAATACATGTTAACCTATATTTTGATTTCGTTTGTTCTTCAGAAAAAGAAAAAAAAGGATGTGGTTTATCACCCCTATTTGTTGCCAAAAGGAACTGCAGTACCGTCCAAAAGCTTGCGCCCTGGGAGATCCCAGTGTCAATAGTACTGACGCCTCTTTTCCTCCGTAGTGTTTAAGTGATCAGCAGCTTTAGTGTCATGACTTTTTGCCTGTAAAGGAGCCGGGTGTATTTGTGACAGCCAGTATAGCTCAGTATAGCCCAGTATAACCCACCATCTGACTCTGCAATGTCGAGAAGCTGTTCGGGAGATACTGATCCCCGCTCGGAAGCGCACGTCCTGGCCTTTTGCTCGTGAAGAGCTTACCCGGAGCAGCCTTTTACTACAGTGAGGATATCGTGAGCAGCCGGAGGATTAAAAGGCCCGGCAAGAAAACCTTCGGAGGGGAGCGAGCGGCAGGATTTAAGGAGCGAGCAATCCCAGACGTGAATGAAACACGAACACGCTATGGGTTTTCTCTTCCCTAGATAAAAGTACCGGTGAGCCAGCCTAAATGCTGCCCGCGGATGACTAGTCAGAACAAGTTCAAACTCCAGAACTCAAATTAAAATGTTTCCTCTGTGTGACTGCCTCCCGCGCCGGGAGTTTCCTCGGCTGCCCCACACCTGCCCGCAGTCCTCCGCCGCCCTCTGCCGCGGCAGCCCGCCCTGTGCCCGGGGTGGCTGCGGCGGGGCGGGCGGGCGCTACACGAGGGACTCGCAGACGGGCAGCGAGTCCGAGTCCTGGCTGTGCATGGAGCTCAGCCCCGTGTCCGAGTCCTCGTCGTTGTCAGCGCGGTCCTTGCGCAGCGCCCGCGCCTGCTCCACCCAGCCGCTCCCCGCCGCCGGCCGCCCCCNGCTGCAGCTCCCGCTCCTTGTCCTCCCACGCCCGCTGCGTGTAGTCCAGGTCGGTCTTGACGGCCTCCAGGTCCGTGCTCAGCTTGAGGCCGATGTAGAGGCTGGTGCTCAGCTGGGTCTTGACCCGCTCGTGCTCCAGGTGCAGCTCCCCCTCGCCGCCTCCGCCGCCGCTCAGCTCCGTGGTGTCGCAGTCCGTGTCGGCCAGCCCGGGCCCCGCCGCAAGCTCCAGCTCCTCCCGCCGCCTCTTCATCCAGCGCTCGTTGAGCTCTTCCTGGATCTCGGCGGCCAGGTGCTCCAGCAGCTCCTCCTGCTGCGCCCGCTGCTCCTGCAGCTGCAGCACCTCCTCGCACTTCCTGGCGTAGTCCTCCTCGGGGCGGCCGGCGGAGGGCTGGACCGGCTCCCGGCACGGCTCGGGCTCCCCGCCGCCCGTGCCCACCAGGTAGGTGTCCTGCACGTAGTTGACGCCGTGCCGCTTCATGCGGTCCAGGTGGATCTTAGCCTCGTACCTGTCGATCTCGCGGTCCAGCTCGCGGAGCCGCTGGATCTGCTGTCGGATGGTGTGGTCCTGCGAGAGCACCAGGTGCACCAGCGTCTCCATCCTCTCCGCCGACGAGGCCTCCCGGGCCAGCGGCTGCTGCCGCTTCTTGTTGATCTTGGCTAGCTTGCGGAAGGCTTTCCGCACCACCCGCCGCTGCCGCTCCTGCGTGAGCGCCAGGCTGGCTCGTGCCGCCCCCAGGCCGCGGCCGGGGCGCTCCTTGCTCAGCACCACCCGCGCCTCGGCGCTGCGCGGCCCCGCGTTGGGCAGCGAAGCCTCGCTGCGCACCAGCACGAAGCGCACGTTCTCCTGCTCGTCCCCCCACGCCACCCAGAGCCGCAGGATCTTCGTCTTGTTGGGCAGGATCCGCTCGAAGCCGCGCCACTTCTCCACGATGCAATAGGAGTGCGGCGGCCCCGACAGC